>JAGWCC010000842.1:0-127296 GCA_022651775.1 Drusus annulatus
ACAATTGTTCGTGCGCAACCCGTCCAAACTATTCAGTCCGACATGAAAACAAACTTTCAGATCGATCGGAGCGACGACGCCTGAGAAAAGTGCTTTGCTGTCCCGACCCCTCACTTTGGCGCGCAAAGTGATAGGAGTTTTTTATTTTTTTTTCTAAGCTCACATCAACAATTGTTCGTGCGCAACCCGTCCAAACTATTCAGCTAATTTTTTTTCTAAGGTTTCATTGACAATTGTTCGTGCGCAACCCGTCCAAACTATTCAGTCCGACATGAAAACAAACTTTCAGATCGATCGGAGCGACGACGCCTGAGAAAAGTGCTTTATCCGACATGAAAACAAACTTTCAGATCCATCAAACCGACGACGCCTGAGAAAAGTGCTTTGCTATCCCGACCCCTCACTTTGGCGCGCAAAGTGATAGGAGTTTCTTTATTTTTTTTTCTTACGTTACATAAACAAATTATCGTGCGCAACCCGCCCAAACTATTCTGTCCGACATGAAAACAAACTTTCAGATGGATCGGAGCGACGACGCCTGAGAAAAGTGCTTTGCTATCCCGACCCCTCACTTTGGTGCGCAAAGTGATAGGAGTTTTTTCAATTTTTTTTTCGTAGGTAACATTAATTATTGTTCGTGCGCAACCCGTTCAAACTATTTAGTCCAACATGAAAACTCACTTTCAGATCGATCGGAGCGATGACGCCTGAGAAAAGTGTTTTGCTATCCCGACCCTTCACTATGGCGCGCAAAGTGATAGGAGTTTTTTAATTTATTTTCTTTGGTTACATTTACACTTGTTTGTGCGCAACCCGTCCAAACTATTCAGTCCAACATGAAAAAAAAATTTCAGATCGATCGGAGCGACAACGCCTGAGAAAAGTGCTTTGCTATCTCGACCCCTCACTTTGGCGCGCAAAGTGATAGGAGTTTTTTTTGGTGAGTGTCTTTAAAACAGTTTTCTAAGCGTTTATTTCAACAAAAGCATTAAAAATCATAGTTTTCGTCGCGTCTCCAAGTGAATTTCAAAATAAAATCTTTAAAAATCAAATTTTTCATCGTGTTGCCAAGCGAGTCTTTGTTTCATTCTACCGTCGCCGTGAAATTAATAATTATATCGGGTTTTCACGTGCCAGCCCGCTTTCTGCAGGTGGGTTGCCAGCCAGTTCAGTGTTTTTCCGATCTCGATGCGTCGAGTGTCTTTAAAACAGTTCTCTAAGCGTTTATTTCAACAAAAGCATTTAGCATTTATTTCAGTTTTGTACGGCCGGCATTGCAGGTTGCACTTGCGATTGATATTAAGTTTATGAATTCCTACCACCATCCATGTACCTCCTGTTTTGTATAAAAAATGCATAGAACGCCGGTGAAAGTTTACGATGGCGCTGGACCTTCGCAAGATCCTCCGAATATTGAACTAGCTCTTTTTGATACTGGACCAGAGGAGACAATTCCGGATAAAAAAGCAAGACAAATCGACAAAGAAAACGCAGAGAGCAATAAAGCCATGGAACTCCTTTACGTTCTATGCATTTTTGGAACATGCAGAAATTGCCAAAAAGGCCTTAGCCTCCTGCGGGAATATAAAAAGCACCCACAAGGCTGCCGTGAGTGCGGCAATTGACAAAATGGTAGCGAATGCCATAGAAATGTCAACATTGACAGCTGCAAATGTAGAAACAATTGGAGAAACCAACGATTTATACACAGCAAGAGAGGAAATCCTTATCCTAAAAGCGGACCACGCCAAAGAGCTATACGAGCAAGAAAAACGGCACTCTGACCGCATTCTCAAGATCGTCACTCAAAAATCTGACAATGACCCTAAAGCAACAACTCTCCGATCGGATGTGGAGAAAAACGATAGACCCTCTACCAGCTATGCTCAAGCAACGAGGGGGAAAAGCGGGACTCAACAGCCACACAAGGATCAAACAACAGATAATTCACCGACCATTGCTATCCCTATTGAGAAGACATACTCGATAGTTATATCAGGGAAATCCCCAATAGCAAGCGAAACCTTGGAGAAAACGATCAAAGAAAAGGTTAATGTCACATCCTTAGGGATTGGCATTAAAAAGATGAAAAAATTGACAAGCAATAGAGTGTACGTGCAATGCGACACCGAAGAACAGTGCAAGCAATTCGCGACCGAAGTGTCCAAAATTAAAGAATTGCAGAGCCAACAGGCGGTTAAGTTACAACCCAGAATCATCTTAAAAGGAATAGACGCTGAACTCAAGGAAGAAGACATTGTTATGGCAATTGTCAAACAGAATAGCGGACTTATCCCTCTCTTAGGTGACAAAAAACCGGAAGAAGCCATAAAAATTAAATACAAAATGCCCTTTAAAAAGGATCCGACACGAAAATGTGCGGTAATAGCGGCAGCACCTCTTTTTTTATTTTATTTTGTTTGGGAGACCAACAGTTTACATACATACTAGGTAAAATATTATATAAGTAGTATTAATATGACCATTTATAGGTTTCCACTTTAGTGTGTGTATATACAGGTGAACTGATACTGTAAGTGAATCTAATTTTAAAAATTAAACAAGAAATTAAGATATAAATTAAAAGAAATACAAATCAAATAAAAAATAAGAAACATAATTTTAAACTTTTCATATCAGTATGTTTAAAGGGTTGAAGAAAAGGAAGGACATGAGGGGGGATCGATCTAGATGTAGTAGATATGTATAATGATATGTGTGATTTAAAAGATTTTGTTTATTTTTTAAACATATATATTTAAAGAAATAAAGTTAAAGTTAAAGTTAAAAGTTAGTTTCATATATGGCAATACCTCATCGAACAAAAGGTTCTGAACATCGGATACTATAAAGCCGGTGTCAGTGAGTACCTCTCGATACTGAGCTGCCAAAAGTTCTTGGGCTATGGGCATACAGTAGCGCATTGCAAAAGCAAGGAGGTCTGTTGGCGCTGTGGTGGAGACCACAAGGTCCAAACATGCAAAGCTCCAAATACTGGTACAGTCTGCTGCCAAAGCTGTGTAGCAGCCAACAGGAAACAGCCATGCAAATAGTGCAGGACAGGGTCGCAAAATGACGTATAGGAAATAGGTCGGAACGGGGTAATAGTGAACATCAGATTTGGACCCATCAAAGTGTTGATTTTAGGATTCAACATTCCCTCCCCCGAGAAGAGATGAAAATCTCTTATCTACCAAACGTCGATGATTCACACATTCTCGATTATTGTCAATAAACAAATTTAAATCATAACAACCGAAAATGATAATCTCAAAATTATTAATTATTTGTGTAAGCAACCGATATTTAAAGTTTATGGAAACTCACCTTGAAACTCGAATAAACCATAGTAGAGTTTTCCCTTCGGTTATTGTCAAAATAGTGGAAAAACATCATCGTTATTCATTCGAAACGGAAAACACACATCGCTGTCTTGTCGTCGTGTTTGAAAACATTTATTTTTATTCGTCTGCTATTTTCAACATGTACGCATCGAAAACCTCAACAGGAGTTATACTAGGATAATAATATAGATAATAGATTATTAGCACAACTCTATCTAATAATTTCGACCAACCTACTTTTGAAAAATGTGCGTTGCTACCTCCGATTATTAATGAAAAAATTGGTTTTACTACTACATAAAACTATTAAAATAATTACTTTATCTATTTACTATAACATTATTAAAAAAAAATATATATATATGTAGATAAACTATTGACAATCACGGATTCATGAGACGAAACCAGGTTACATATATTTTCGTCATGGTCGATGAACACTTAGACCGGTAACGGATAAACCTTGACAACTGGCCGACGAAATGTTCTCTGTGCAGTTTTAACTGTCACTACACGCACGACTTGATCATGACCAGGATGACATTCCTCGATACGTCCCAACGGCCAATGTAAGGAAGGAAACTTTCTGTCATTAACTAACACCAAATCTCCAATCTTGAGATTAGGTGAGGACGTGACCCACTTGCCGCGTTGCTGAAGGGTGTGTAAATACTCCTTTCGCCATCTATCCCAAAAAGATTGAGTGATTTTTTGTAACAATTGCCAACGTGATAACCGATTCATAGGTACTTCAGACCATTCAGGTTCAGGGACCGAAGTAAGAGGAGCCCCTATCAAAAAGTGACCTGGAGTCAACGCTTCGAATTCCGATGGGTCAGACGATAATTGGGAAAGTGGTCGAGAATTCAAAATTGCTTCTATTCGACTAAATAACGTTGCCAATTCCTCAAAGGTGAGAATCTGCTCACCTATTACTCTTTTTAAGTGATATTTAGCAGATTTTATTCCTGCTTCGTATATACCTCCAAAGTGGGGTGCAGAAGGTGGATGAAAATACCATTTGATTTGACGCGTAGTGAGGGCAGATGAAAAATGCTCATGAACCGTTAGCTGCTTGTTAGCACCGACGAAATTTGTGCCATTATCACTAGTGATACTAGAACACATTCCCCGTCTGGATATGAATCTACCCAGAGCCGCTAAAAAGGCTTCTGACGTTAGGTCAGATACAACTTCTAAATGTACTGCCTTGGTACTCAAACAAATAAATAAACACAAATAAGCCTTCAACACTTTTGCTCCTCTACGTTTACTTTCTTTTATCAAAAAGGGGCCACCCAAATCCACACCAACGTTAAGAAAGGGGCGACCTTCACGAAATCAGGACTGAGGCAAATCGCCCATGACCGGTTGTAGACCAAAAGGACGAGCCTTAAAACAGATTATACATTTACTTAGGCGAGAACGAATGATGTTACGAGCAGAAATAATCCAATATTTTGCGTGTAAAATTGATAATAGCGTTCTGGGTCCTACGTGCAAATAAGTCTTATGATACGAGTCAATAATTAAATTAGTCAGATGACTTTTATTAGGCAATAGTATGGGATGTTGTTCATTGGAAGTTAGAGGGGCGTGATGTAATCTACCACCAACTCTAAGTAAACAAACCGAATCTACAAATGGCATTAGTTTGCGAACGTGAAAAGAATTATGATGAAGTTTGTCTGAATTAGTATGAAAGTGCACCCTTTGCACCTTTTTAATCCAGACAATTAGAGATGAGTATAGTTCCTCGACAGTTAAAACTCCAAGATTGCGATCTTCTATCCCGTGTCGAGTGTTAACAATGAATCTCACAACCCAAGCTGTGACTCGTTGTAACTTTGTTAATGACGAAAATCTACTTAAGACGGCTTCATCCCATGAAGTCATGGTTGTCAACGCTTGAATACTGGGAGTCTTAAGTTCGGGAAGAGAATTAAGTTTGACACTGAAGGAATGGATCAATGGCCACTCATCGATGGGTGACATCATCCAAGGAGGCCCCATCCACCATAACTCGGTATTGACCAATTGATCTGGTAAGAGTCCTCTACTAGCTACGTCTGCCGGGTTCACATGAGTGCGAATATGAAACCATTTTATTAAGGGAATCAACTTCATTAATTTGTTCTATTCGATTAGCAACAAAGGTTTGTAAATTATATGTTGGCGTATGAATCCATGACAAAACGATGGTAGAATCCGTAAAAGCGAACACCTTATCAATATTTAAAATGGCACTAACAGATTTCAAAGCGTAATCTAAAAGTCGAGCGAGCAATAAAGCACCGCATAATTCTAACCGCGGGATAGAAAGGGTTTTGACTGGAGCCACCTTTGACTTGGCCGTCAAAAGGCGAATGTTAACTCGTTGTTCCGAGTGTTGGGACCGAATGTACACAACACAGGCATAGCCCTTTTCGGAAGCATCGGCAAAACCGACTAATTGATAAGTGTTATTTAAACCATCTCCTATATAGCGCGGAATTTGAATGGTTGCTAATGTTGATAACGATGACACTATTGCCGTCCAATGAGACTGGATTGCGACTGGGACTGGATCGTCCCAATTCAATCCAAGTTTCCATAATTGTTGTAATAAACACTTTGCCGAAAACGTAACGGGAGAAATCCATCCAAGCGGATCGAAAATCCTAGCAACTGTTGATAGTATTGACCTTTTCGAATAAGTTACTTGGGAAGTCTTCACCCGGTACGAGAACGAATCACTTTTGGACTCCCAAACAATACCTAAAATCTTAATGCTATCATGATTCAAATCGAAGTCTATAGGTACTTCGCGATGTGAGGCTGGAATATCAGACAGTAATTCTGAACAGTTACTAGACCATTTACTCAATTAAAAACCGCCAAGATGAAGCAACTCCACCAAATCTTGTTGTAATTTACGCGCCGATTCGAGCGTAGAAGCTCCAGTTAAAATATCGTCGACATAAGCATCTTCTAACAAAACCTTTTAATGCCGCCGAAAACTTGATATCCTCGTCTAATGCGAGCTGATGTAACGTACGTATAGCGAGAAAAGGTGCAGAAGCAGTTCCGTAAGTCACAGTTTGTAATTCAAATTCTTTGATCTCGTGATCAGGTGATTCACGCCACAAAATATGTTGATACGGTCTATCCTCCGGACGAACTAAGATTTGTCTATACATTTTGCAGATATCTGCTGTAAAAACTATTTTATGCGTTCTGAACCTCGAAATTAACTTCACAATATCTTGTTGAAGTTTAGGTCCTGTCAAAAGTATGTCATTCAATGACTGGTCCGATTTGGTTTTCGAACTTGCGTCAAAAACTACTCGAAGTTTCTTAGTAGAACCAGTGTCTTTAATTACGCAATGATGAGGAATGAAATATTTTCCACACAAAGTTAATGAACTTGTCACATCGATCATATGACCTAAAGATTCATATTCTGTCATGAATTTAATATATGCCGTTTTTAAGAGTGGATTCCGCGCAAAACGATGTTCCAGGTGACGCAATCGGGATACTGCTGAGATATATGAATCACCGAGTTCCGAGGCACCGTCCCTGAAAAGGAGCGGAACAATGTACCGTCCGGAAGTATTTCTATAATGTTGCGCTGAAAAAGCCTTTTCACAAAGTGCCTCTTCTGGAGATAACGGCGAAGGATGCATTGGAAGGTCTTCGATTTCCCAAAAAGCCTTTAAACGAGTATCAATAGATGAATCTGAAGTAGTCAAAAATGAATTAATAGGATGAGACACGCAATTATCGACATATCCCATTAAAATCCAACCAAAACTGTATTCAGAGCAACAGGTTCAGTAGGGTCACCTTCCATTCGTCCCGAACGAAGAATAGATGCAAAAATCCCTGCACCCAACAACATATCAGTTGCAGATGGAGTTTCAAAATTTGGGTCAGCTAAATTCAAGTTTTTGATATGTTTCCAGTCTCCCCGACGAATGGGAGAACTCGGCATCTCTGCACAGATATCTGACAACACCACAAATTCCCCATTATAATGCTCATGCGAACAGAGAGACCGAATTCGACAATTAAGCGCTCCCTTCAGTGCAATGGCCGACAACTGTCCAATTCCTCGAATAGGAATGTGACGATTAGAACAATCGAAGCCCAAACGAATTGCGCAATCATGAGTTATGAAGTTAGCTTGACTTGCAGAATCCAGTAAGACGCGTACATTTTGATAACGTCCTTGTTTATCTCTTGCCTGTACGACGGCCGTAGATAATAAAACGGACGAGTTACTCGAGCTAGTTAACACCTCGGTGTTTCTAATTAGTTCCACATCCGATAGAATTGTGTTAATAACCTGAGGTGGCGACACACATTTGTCTACGCCGGGTCGTTCGACATTGCTTTGTCCCGAACCTATCCGATTACTCACAAAATGTAATAATGAATGGTGATTTTTACGACATTTAAAACAAGTAAAACGCGACGTACAATGTGTAACCAAATGTTGGTTAGACAAACCATTTTGGCATAGATTATATTTTTTCACTGTACTAAATCTAGCCGGTGGTGATAGAGTTAAAAATTGATTACATTTTGATAAGAAATGATCACGTTTACAAAGTACACAGACCGGTTTCTGTGTACTGATGAAAGAATTTATTACTCGATTAGCCTTGCCCTTGGTCGAATGCAAATTCACGCCGGAGTTGTGAAGAGATTCAAAAATTATACATTGTGATTCTAAGAACAACAATAACTGCGAAAACGAGGGAATCTCTTTTCCGTGGCCAGTTGACTCAAAATTAACACGTAAATCATCAGGAAGTTTCTTTAAAATGATATGTAACAATAAGAATGACCACTCGTCGGTTAGAAACTGTAGAGCGTTCAAAGCCTGAATATTTTCTTTCAAAATATTTACGACAAATCTGAGTGACTCCCTTTTTATTAGGGGACACGAAACAATCTTATCCACGTGCTTGTCTGCAATAACTCTTTTGTTATGAAACCGTTCTCTTAATAAGTTATACGCAACCTGATAATTAACTATTGAAACTGGCAGGTGTTTTACTGTATTTAAAGCCTCATCAGTGAGGGACCCCAATAAATAGTGTAACTTATGTATCTCACTCAAAGACTCATTTTCATGAATTATGGTATTGAACGTGTTTATGAAATTAATCCATTCTGACGTACCGCCCGAAAAGGTCGGTAAACTTATTTTTGGCAACGCGAAACCAGAATTATTACGAGGCGTCATCTTCGCCGAGTGACAATCCTCTACGGGAGGGAACACCGAACTATAATTGATTTGGATATCAAAGTACATTTCCATAAAACGTGTTTAACGACTCTGTAATTCTTTCCATGTCACAATCTTTATTCCGAGCCGTTTCGAGGGTCATGTACGATTCCAAGAAATCGTGCCTAACATTCTCAATGTCCTTGAACTTCACCTGTAGATAATTCTTATCTATAATATCGACCGAATTCAATGCTTTTAACGAACAATTATAAAGGTCAGTCAAAGCTATATTAGCTAGCCGATTTCTTACTGCTGCTATCGCCGCCATTGTAAATTTTGTTTCGCGTGACAATAAAAAACTAATTCACGGAATAATAATTAACAATGATAATTATTTAGCAAACAACCAACGAATCTTGGAATTCAAAATACGAAAAAACGAGTGTGTGTGAAATTTATTTTGCGTGACAATAACCTAATCCACGGAATAATAATTAATAATGATTAATTATTTAGCAAAAAACAAACAACGAATCTTGTAATTCGAAACACGAAAATCGAGCGTGTGTGAATTACGTTTTGCATGACAATAAACTAATCCACGGAATAATAATTAACAATGATAATTATTTAGCAAAAAAAACAACCAACGAATCTTGTAATTCAAAACACGAAAATTGAGCGTGTGTGAATTACGTTTTGCGTGACAATAAAAACTAATTCACGGAATAATAATCAACACTTTGTAGCTTCAAAAATGGAATCGATGGAACAAGGTTTTTAGGAAAACAGATAATCAAATCGATTCACCAAGTAGGTAAAACAATAAACGATAATACGATAATACGATAGTACGATAATCCGATAATCCGGCTCGAAATGGACCAAATGTTCGATTCAGAAATCACGAATCGGTTTCTGGAAAGACTTGAAATGAATTAAGTGGGCTGTAAACGAAGATATACTTGGTGAATGATTCGAATAATCTGAGGAAAACAATGGTAAAAGGGTTTACGCCATTTTGCTCACCTGGTTTGGATGTCTGCCAGGAGCGGCCAACTTCTCTGTCCGGGCGATAGTTTTGAAGTGACTGAGACCGGTGTCGACAGTTCGGACGACCCGATCCGAGAGTGGGGGTCAAGTCACAGGCTGATTAATACATGTTTATACAGCCATGCAAATAGTGCAGGACAGGGTCGCAAAATGACCCGTATAGGAAATAGGTCGGAACGGGGTAATAGTGAACATCAGATTTGGACCCATCAAAGTGTTGATTTTAGGATCCAACAATAGTATTGAATAAAAACATCGCTGACTCATGTATCCTTCTCCACAAATTCAGTGACAACTGTAATATATTTATTGAAGCGCAATTCCAGGGAACCCCACTAGTAATAGGTTCAATATATTGTCCCCCGAATGAAGATATCGACGTCAGCCTAGAAAAATTGAGCAAGCTAATAGACTCGAATAACAAGAAAATCATCATCGGCGCGGACGCAAATGCCAAAAGAATCTGGTGGGGAAGCAAGAAGACAGACAGAAGAGGTGACAAACTAAGCGACTTCATTGCCCAGAAAAAATTGCATATCGTCAATGAAGGAACAACACCGACATTTGAAACTGTTCGACAAAACGCGATATTAAGCAGCGTGATCGACATAACCATGTGTTCCGACAGTGCAATTGGACTCATAAAGAACTGGAAAGTTGACAGAAGAATTGCTGCCATGTCTGATCACAATTGAATTACTTTTAATGCGTACTTCAATAAATCATCCACAGAAGAAATTCCAAAATCAACATTCTTATACAAGACCATTAAGGCAAATTGGATGGAATTCGACAAGACACTAAAATCCAACGTCGAAGGCAAGGGAATAACAGTCCAGGCGATTGAGTCGAATGATCAATTTGGTACCCTCAACAGACAAGTTTCAGTCCTCATGGATGCCATATCGGATGCATGCAGAACGGCGATCCCCCCACTGAAAAAGTCTAGACAAAAAATCTGCCCCTGGTGGAATGACAAATTGGAAAAGCTGAAGAAAGATGTTCTCGCCGCAAAGAGGAAGCTGATGAACTCAGGACCAGCAAGAAGAGATGCGGTCACACTACCAGCATACCTCGAGCTGAGAGAACGCTACGATAGCTGCTGCAAAAATCCAAAACTGGAAAGAATTCTGCAGCAGCCAAGGAAAAGACACAGTCTGGACCACGGTACTCAGAGTTCTTAAAGCAACTCAAAAGTCACCACCAGAAACGCTACAATTCAATACATTGTCAACGACGTCAGCCCAAGAGACGGCTTCCACACTTTTAGATCATTTCTTTCCTAATGACTCCCCAGCCTGTGAAACATTGGAACAGACACGTATACGGAATAATGAGGAAGAAGACCGCCTTAGCAAAATTGACCCCCCGTTTACGACATCCGAAATAAGGAAAACACTGGCCTCAATAGATACAAAGAAGTCCCCAGGAAGAGATCACTTTACAGCAGACATATGTCAGAAAGCGTTCGAAAGTCTCCCAGAATTTTTTATGGCATTATATAACACGTGTCTCCGAATTGGCTGCTTCCCAATCCTTTGGAAGGTCGCCAGAATCAAGGTAATTCCAAAGCCAGGAAAAGAAGACTACGGTAATGTCTCATCATACCGACCGATAGGTCTGCTCCCGGTATTTGGCAAGGTACTAGAAAAATTACTCATCAAGAGAGTAACCTGGCACTTCAACACCAAAGAGAAGCTTAATTCAAACCAATACGGGTTCACGCAACAAAAAAGCACGGAAGACGCAATGCTTGATGCTGTTAATCACATCAAGAAAGCGAATAAAAAAGGATTCCACGCATGCCTAATATCATTGGAAATAAAGGGGCATTCGACAACGCGTGGTGGCCCCACCTAAAAATGCAACTAGCCAAAAGACTGTCCACTAAACATATACAAAGTCTTCAAAGACTACCTGTCGGACAGAATGGTAGAGACAATTTACGCAGGCGCATGGGCACAAAAAACACTCGAACAAGGGCTGTATACAAGGATCTGCCTGTGGACCGATTCTATGGAACATAGTTCTGGACGAACTGCTACAACTTAAATTCAACTCTAACGTACGCATACAAGCATTTTCTGACGACGTTTTAGTCATAATAACACATGAAGATGTAGCAGAACTACAGAAAATAATTAAAAGATACCCTCTCCTTAATAACAGACTGGGGGAGAAAAAGTCAAACTGCAATTCTCCGAGGAAAAAACAAAAGCATTATTCATCAGCAAGAGGAAAACGCCTCCACCAAACGTTATGATGAATGGCAAAACTGTTCCACTCTCTAGAGATTGCAAAATTCTTGGGATCGTCATAGATGACAAGCTAAACTGGACCAAGCACGTGGACATGGTATGCCAAAAAGCTGTCAATATTACCAAGAAACTTGCATTTATGGCGAAACCTACATGGGGTCTGAGTTCCGAAATAGTAAGGACAATCTACATAGGAGTAGTCGAACCGATAATAACGTACGCCGCGACTGTGTGGGCATCAGCTGCAAAACGACAAAATATTCGCAAAAAACTAGACAGAGTCCAAAGGGCCATCGGCATCAGAATATGCAAAGCTTACCGCACTACGTCCCTTACCTCCGTGCAAGCAATAGGAAGACTAACTCCTATGGACCTAAAGCCCAAAAAACTCAGACTTATAGGTGAGACGAAAAGAAGCAGAACATTACATCTACTACCTGACGATAGAAAGTACCAGGGAATTGTGAAGGTCACTCATCTACCTCATCCTAGTAAACAAATTGGAGAAAATGTCATCTTTCCAGGAACATACGAGAGAAACTCCTTCGAAGAGAACGAAATAGATATCTACACAGATGGAAGTAAAACTGGAGGAAAAGTGGGTGCGGCCTACGCTGTGTTCAATGCTAGCGGAGAAATAACAGCAAGGAAACTGCCCTTGGCTGATTACTGCTCAGTTTTTCAAGCAGAGCTTTTCGCAATAATGCAAGCACTCGAGTGGGTCAACAAACAGCAAAAGCAATGGGTGAAAATTAATGTCTTGACAGACTCACAAAGCGCCGCCCACGCACTAGAGTCCGGGACACCAACTAACCCAATGGTCTTCAATATACAGTGTTCAGCCAAACTTTTGAGAGAAAGAGGATCTGCCTGTAAGTTTCTGTGGATACGCGGGCACAATGGAATCCATGGAAACGAAAGAGCAGACGAGCTAGCAAAAGACGCTGCATTAAAGCCCAAGACACAAAAACTCTATGCAGACTTCCCACTGAGCTATGCGAAGTTCAAAATAAAGGAGAAAATTCTTGAAGAATGGGATCAAAGGTATAAAAACTCTGACACAGGTAAAGGAACACGGCTATTTTTCAGGAGCATAATAGAAGCCAAAGAGTTCGGAAAAAAGACAACTCCAACTTTCGAACTAACGCAAATCCTAACCGGTCATGGAGCGAACCTATCCTACCTTCACAGATTCAAGCTGAAAGATAGTCCGGCATGTCCTTGCGACAAACTAACGGAACAAACAGTGGAACATCTGTTACTAGAGTGCCCGATGTTCACGAAGGAAAGATGGCAAATAACCAAAGAATGCCAAAGGAGAGATTTAAATTTTACTGACATTCCAGATGTCATAAAAGTTATACCTCTTCGAAAAATCTTCATTAAATTTGCAGAACATGTCATTAGTGAAATCAAAGATCAGAATAAGTAAAAAATTTTCAATATGCCTTAAATACAATAATAACTTTGACAATTTTTTTTTTAAATAATAACTTGACAAAATTTCTCTTTAATAAATTAACAAAAATTTTCTATAGTACGGTCGAAATTCACTCAGTATAAAAATAACAATAAAAGCACGAACAGCAGATCCCAAAAGAACACTTCCTACCCAAACTATGGTTCGGCTAAGATGTTAAGTAATTATCATCTTAACCGAACATCCACATTACTTTTCAGACTTTATAAAATGCTCCGGCTGAGGTTTTACATGGTTCCCTCACGCTGTTAAATAAATGTTGGAGCAGTCAATAGCCCATGTAGATCAGATATTAGAAAGTCCCAATAACCCAACCTATACCTCTCCACATCCTAAATTGCATGACCCCCTAACCCATCCCCTCATGCATGAAAAAGTCAAATCAATAGCTTCCAATTCAAATTAAATAGTAAAACAAACCTCGACAAATAATAAGCAAGGTAAATTATAGAACACTCAAGGAAAAAAAAAAAAAAAAAAAACCTAACCTAACCTAACCTAACCCATTCTTATTCACAGAATCAACAACACTGATCTGGCTGAGGTTTCTCATGGTTCCCTCCAGCTGTAAAACGAATGTTAGAACAGTAAGATAGTCCATGATCCCAACCTTCCCTTCCTAAATTCAAAAACTCACACACAAGTAAACTCATGCAATCCTATCCAAATTAAAGATCGAAAGAATAGAGCTTAGATTAAAGAGAAAAGTTGAATATAAACCTTGATAAATAATAAGCAAGGTCAATAATAGTCCGAACATTCTTAATAAAAAAATAAAAAATAAAAATAAACCAAACCTAACCTAACCTAACCTTACCTAACCTTTTACTTTTCTCTGGCATCGTCGCTCCGATCGATCTGAAAGTTTTTTTTTATGCTGGACCGAATAGTTTAAACAGGTTGCTTATGAAAACTTATAAATGTGATTTTATAAAAAAAAAAAAAAACTTACCATCACTTTGCGCGCCAAAATTAGATCGTGATAGCAAAGCACTTTTCTCTGGCGTTTTCGCTCCGATCGATCTGAAAATTTGTTTTCATGTTGGACTGAATATTTTGAACGGGTCGCATATGAACATTTGTGAATGTGAAAGTGAACATAGAAAAAAAAAAAACTTTCATAACTTTGCGCGCCAAAGTGAGGGGTCGGGATAGCAAAGCACTTTTTCTCTGGCGTTTTCGCTCCGATCGATCTGAAAGTTTGTTTTCATGTTGGACTGAATATTTTGAACTGGTCGCATATGAAAATTTGTGAATGTGAAAGTGAACATAGAAAAAAAAAAAACTTTCACAACTTTGCGCGCCAAAGTGAGGGGTCGGGATAGCAAAGCACTTTTCTCTGGCGTTTTCGCTCCGATCGATCTGAAAGTTTGTTTTCATGTTGGACTGAATATTTTGAACGGGTCGCATATGAACATTTGTGAATGTGAAAGTGAACATAGAAAAAAAAAATACTTTCATAACTTTGCGCGCCAAAGTGAGGGGTCGGGATGGCAAAGCACTTTTCTCTGGCGTTTCCGCTTCGATCGATCCGAAAGTTTTTTTCCATGTTGCACTTAATACTTCAAACGGGTCACGCAGGAAAATTTTGAATTTGAACATAAAAAATAAAAAAAAACTTTCATAACTTTGCGCGCCAAAGTGAGAGGTCGTGATAGCAAAGCACTTTCTCTAGCCTCTTCGTTCTGATCGATCTGAAATTTTGTTTTCATGTTGGGATGAATATTTTGACCGGGTCGGGAATGAAAATTTTTGGATGTGAACATAGAAAATAAATAAAAATTCCCATCACTTTTTGCGCCAAAGTGAGGGATCGGGATAACAAAGCACTTTTCTCTGGCATCGTCGCTCCAATCGATCTGAAAGTTTGTTTTTATGCTAGACCGAATATTTTAAACAGGTTGCTTATGAAAACTTATAAATCTGATTTTATAAAAATAAAAATAAAACTTACTATCACTTTGCGCGCCAAAATTAGGTCGTGATAGCAAAGCACTTTTCTCAGGCGTCGTCGCTCCGATTGATCTGAAAGTCTTTGTTATCACCTGGGATTGAATTGTTTAAGCAGGTTGCTAATGAAAACTTATAAATGTGATTTTATAAAAAAAAAAAACTTACTATCACATGGCGCGCCAAAGTGACGGGTCGGGATAGCAAAGCACTTTTCTCAGGCGTCGTCGCTCCGATCGATCTAAAAGTTTGTATTCAACTTAAACTGAATAGTTTGAACGGGTTACTCTCGAAAAATTGTCGATGTGAACCTTAAAAATTTTTTAAAATTCTTACTATCACTTTGCGCGCCAAAGTTAGGGTTTGGGATAGCAAACCACTTTTTTCCAGCGCCACCACTCCGATTGTTCTAAAAATGTTGTATTCGAGCTAAAGTGTATTGTTTGCATAGGTTTTTCAAAAAAATATCAAACTGAACTAGAAAAAAAAATTAATCACTTTTTGCGCCTAAGCTAGGGGCCGAAATACGAAAGCACTTTTTTCCGGCGCCGCCGCTCCGATCGTTCTGAAAAGTTGTATTTGAGCTACAATGATTAATTTGCAGCGGTTCTACACAAAAAAAACTCAAGTGAAACTTAAAAAAAAAAAATCTTTGTCGATCGTTCTGAAAAGTTGTATTCGAGCTACAATGATTAGTTTGCAGGGTTTCAACAAAAAAAATTTCAAGCGAAACTTTAAAAAAAAAACTCTTTTTGTGCGCGCAAACGCGAGGGGTCGGAATATCATAGCACTTTTTCCGGAGCCGCCGCTTTGATCGTTTTGAAAAGTTGTATTTAGGGTGCAATATATCGTTTGCACAGGTTGTTAACAAAAACACTCAAACTGAACTAGAAAAATACTATTTCTTTACGTGCCTAAGTGAGGGGTCGGAATATGAAAGCACTTTTTTCTGGCGCCGCCACTCCGATCGTTCTAAAAAGTTGTATTCGAGCTGCAATGTATTGTTTGCACAGGTTTTCAACAAAAAAACTCAAACTGAACTAGAAAAAAAATTTATCACTTTGCGCGGCTAAGCGAGCGAGTCGGAATATGAAAGTCTTTTTTCCGGCGCCGCCGATCCAATCGTTCTGAAAAGTTGTATTCGAGCTACAATGAATAGTTTGCAGTTTTTTTTTTACAAAAAATCTCAATCTGAACTAGAAAATAAAAGCTTTTACTATGCGCGCCTTAGCGAGGGGTCGGAATAACAAAGCACTTTTCTCACGCCCCGTTCATAGATCGGTCGGAAAATTCATACTTGAACTACATTGAATAGTTTGATCGGGTTGCATTTAAAAATTACATTATCTGACCTATAAAAAAATCATTTTGCGGGCTAATGAGAGGGCTCGAAACTTTAAACCACTTTTCCCAGGCATTATTTGACAGATCAGACTGAAAAATCCTAAAAAAGTTTTTTAAAATATAACATGCGACCAAAAAATTCTTCATACGAGCATATGCTAGGGATTGGCATTGGAAAGCATTTTTTCACCATCGCACCAATCGGTTTGTTAATTTGTATTAAAGCTACATTTAATTTTTAAACGAATTTCACACAAAAAATTCTAAATGCAAACTTCGTGAAAAAAACTATCTTTTTTGGATGAATGCGAGGGGTCGAAACAATAAAGCACTTTTTTCTGTCGCCATCCTTCCGATCGATCTTCAAATTTGGATTTCTGCTTGTTTTTTTAATCTCAACGTTTTAAATAAAAATATTTGTAAAATATGACATACGACAAAAAAAAAATTACCCCTACGAGCAAATCGAGGGAATCGGCATAGGAAAACATTATTCTCTGGCGCCATCGCACCAATCGGTTTGTTAATTTGTATTTGAGCTACATTTAATACTTTGAACGGATTTCATGGAAAAAAAAAATTATATGTGAAATCCGTGAAACTTTGCGGGCCAATGCGAGGGGTTGAAAGTTCACAGCACTTTTCTCTGGCAATATTGCACTGATCAGTCTGAAAATTTTGATTTAAGCTTTTTTTGTACAATCTGAACGAGATTCTCTATGCGACAAAAAAAAATCCCTTTCTGTCGGAAAATTCGGGTTACAATTTATTTTGACAGTCTGCACGGGATTGAAATGAACATTTTGAAAAATACGTCATAAGTCAAAAATTCATTTATCTTACGAGCAAATCTAATGGGTTAGAATTACAAAGCACTTTTCTCTGGCACCATGGCACCGATCGGTCTAAAAATTATGATTTGAACATAATTTGACTTTCTGCACGGGATTTACTAAAAAAAAATTATTTCGTCAAAAAACCTTTCTCCTTACGAGAAAATTTAAGGGGTTAGAATTACAAAGCACTTTTCTCTGGCGCATCGCACGGACCGGACTGAAAATTATTAAATGAGCTAGATTAAATGGTTTGAATGGGATCCATACGAAAAATACACGAAAAGTCCGCGAAATAACACTTTGCGGGCCAAAGCGAGATGTTGAAATAAGAAAGCTTTTTTATTTGGCGCAATGGCACCGATCGGCTTGAAAATTTGGATTCGAACTTGGTCTGACAGTCTACACGGGATTCAATAAAGTATTTTGAAAATATCACATTCCTCAAAAAAAAATCATCTCACGTCCAAATGCAAGGGGTTCCCATTCGTCCATCAAAATCCAAACCCATTAACCAATCGTCTTAAAAATCCATCCATCAATCGGCTTCCAAACCCATCCATCCATTAAAATTCAAATCCAAATCCACATCAATACAAATCGAAATCCATATCGTGATTCTATTTCATCCACTTAAATCCAAATCCTTCCATCTTCAAAATCATTCATCTTTTCGTTATCCAAGTCAAATTTATCGAAGTTCAAATCCATTTATTCAAATCCAAAACCTTTCATCATCCATCGTTATTCAAATCTATTCATCTATCCACTTATCAAAGTTTAAATCCATCTATTCAAATGCAAAACCTTTCATCGTCCATCGTAATTCAAACTCATCCATCTATCCACTTATCGAAGTTCAAATCCATCTATTCAAATGCAAAACCTTTCATCGTCCATCGTTATTCAAATCCATCCATCTATCCACTTATCGAAGTTCAAATCCATCTATTCAAATCCAAAACCACTCATCTTCCATCGTTATTCAAATTCAAAAAAATCCATCTATCTTGACATGCAGACTGGAACATTTTGTTGACTGTTAAACCTTAATGTTGACAGTCTATTTTCGATGAGTACGTATTGTCACTCAAATCAATGACTATAAAATCAGTTATTTCGGCTTCATCTTTTCGAACTTCAATCGTCTGAAATGTCAACAAATAAACATGTATTACCATTTTAATACTTCAATGTTTTACGTTTAATCTACACTAAACCATGAATAATACCGTATAATACTCGTATTTATTCTTCGGCTTCAACATCGGCTTCAACATCGGCTTCAACATCGGCATCAACATCAGCTTCAACATTGGCTTCAACATCGGCTCCAACATCAGCTTCAACATCGGCCGGCACTCACCGAACTCAGGCCGGATACTGGCAACCCAGACAGCAGGAGCCAAAGTCCCCCAGGTACTTCGTCTGCCAAAAATGGAACCACGTGGCTCGGGTTTGCCGCTTCAGACAGCAGCCGCCGGAGAAATGCTCGAGATGTGGACGCTTCGGACATCATTAGAGGTCACCTGCCGCGCTCACATTTCCAACGACAGTCGAGTACTTGTCAAGGAGGTAAGGATTTTAAATTTAATAGCCAGTCTATGAAAAACTTCATTCAACAACTTATTTATAGAAAATAACTGAATCCAATAACTTATTTATAGGAGATAACTCAAATTAATAACTGGTTTATGGAAAACTTACTTCCTTTGTGACCTTATCTCGAAGGAGATGTATTCGAGTGTCTGACTATTAGTTTATTGGGTATCAAACTATTCAATAAACTTTGCTTTGACCACTAGTTATGTAGGCAATTTTTCGTATTAGTTTCATTACTAATTTCCATCCCACGAACTGAAATCTATACACTAGGGAATATATTTTATTAAAAGCGTCATTCATAATGATGAGCTTACGTTCCAAAAATATCAAATTAAACATTTAATTTCGAACTAAACTGGAAATAAGGTACTTTTATTCATTAGCGATAGTCTAGTGATCATTTTCACAAACACAAAATTGAATCTATAAATTGCTATTGCTATTGCTGTTAAGCGCCGTTGAGATAATCCTTCACAAAACTGCGCTCTATAAATTTATCAAATATTATTTTTCACAGTTAAAAATGATATATACCAACGGTCTAATCGAACCTAATACTTTTATTAACAACGTTTTATGCGAAAATAATCGATTAAATTAACTAACCGTCGGTGGTTTCACCACGAGGGTATGCAGAGAAGACTATCCGTTATCATTGACCAAATACGTATTTTAGCCTCGTATTCAAGCTTCCATAATCGTAAAAAAAAATAATTTAGCTATATTTAAACTCGGTTTTAATTCAATGGTGGGGAATTTAAAACGGTAAATAAAAAGAAACCGGTATAGGTGAATATTGTTTCAAAACGCGAGTATAATTATTTGGCACGAAAGTGTTTCTTGAAGTTTAAGAACAAAAAACATAAACCCTGACAACAATTTTGTAATGAATAGTTTGTTGAAATACTCTTCTGCTCTGATGAGGTTTGTTTATAAACTAACGGACTATTGTCCTACTACAAAAAAAACAACACAAAATGGGAAAAAAGAGATTCACTCCAGTGTCTCGTATAAATGGAACAATTCCCGTCCACTTCCACTACAGGTGTTTTAAATGTCTATTCAAAGGATTGCGCAATCACGACCCGAATCAAGCTCGTGTCTTTTTTTGAAATTATGGCGTAACTTACGCATAGACATAAAATACAAGACACGTCATATTCATACAAATCTTACGAAAAATGTAGCAATCATGGCGCAACTTACATACGAATCTACCACGTGTCTCTTTATATTTATACTATTGCGCAACAAACAATACGAATCTACCACGTGCCTATTTATTTATTAATATTGCGCAATCGACGATGAGAATCAACCACGTTATTTTTCACAACTAAAACACTTATTTTTGGAAAGAAATACAAAATTACAGCTTATATCCAATGAACAGTTCACAGGCATATGTTTACATTAAAGAAAAAGAAGACTCTCACAACAAAGCCCTTACGTTGGAAAGCGCCAGTGTTATGATACGGTATAAGTCCGCCTACTTTTAAACAGGCACAAAATAGAGTCCCAAGGATTCCACTCACCTTTTTAAATGCCCTCCCGGTTAGCTTCAGCCGATTGAACGGATTTTTCCGTGTTTTAAATTTGTTTATTTTGATTTAGAGAGGACCTTCTTCTTCTTTGTTAAAAATAGGGGTTAAAAAAAGAACCCATACTTGCGGGGCTTAAGGAATTTTAACAATAATACACTCACAAATGCTCTCACGTATTATATTTGAGAATATTGACTCTACGCCCAGGAAAAGCTTGATTAACTTGGTGGCTAACGTTAGAACTGGGTACTCGTAGAAACAAACTATTATACTAAATTGTTCAATTATTACCGATACTAGAAAACGCGTGGAACCTGTGCGCTCGAAATCCTTCTGTCCAGTCTGGTAGCCGAGAAATCTCGATAATTCGCTCCTCAATGGCGGCTGCAATATTTAATTGAATTTGCTATTTCACCATAGGTGGTAAATACTGTATTGACTCTTAAAACGTCAACTACTCTATTCGGCGTCTACTGTAAAAACTCTAATATTCACCCTGTTTCGCGGTTAAACGTTGACTAACTCTCCTGGCCGTTTCAGCCCGGGCTCGTTGGTTTTGCCCCCACTTTTTGGATTTTCAGGGGGGCAAATAGATAAACACATTAAACCATAATAAATAGATTTTAACCAGCGCAAAAATTCAAAATCACACTGGATCGAATTTATCGTGCTTCATAACAACTATTGTCCAAATGTACCCTACCTATGTATTTTTACAATAATGCAGTAAAATTGAAAAGAGGTAAGGTTTCACTTTTATTTACAGTGCTCATAAATATTTCAATATTTCACAGTTTTAATGAAGACATACGATTTTTTACTTACCTATTTTTTTTACAAGTTATGGGCTTACAAAAACTTCATTTTTTTCAAAACACGGTTATTTTCTTATATTATTTTTGACAATCAAACCAACAAGTTCACACCATGCCAACTAAAATAACACAGTGTAAATAATATGCTTTTGCCATATAGTATATGGATGATAGTTAAAATTTATTTTGTAGATGTTTTGGTGCCAAAATTTGAACGGTTTAAAACTATTTCCTTCTCCCCTATGTTAATTTATATCTCTCACAAATATTTATTTACAAAATTAGTTATCAACATCATTTATAAAATATGATTCTCTAAAAGCCAGATTCTTTTCATGTTGAGCATAAGGCCGCTTGTTGAATTTAAACCTCAAGTACTTTGTAAGATTTTTACTAAAAACAAGTACAAGGCGTGTATCGATAAAAAGTCAGGTAAACGTATTTTGCAAACCACACGAAGAATGTTAAAGTAAGGCGCAATGCGCTGTCCTATCAGAATAAATTACAAAAATTAGAGTCAGTACCTTTAAATTAATCACTTAATGATAAATGAGAACCTAGATTTTTTTTTTAAATATATTACATTTATGTTTTTCTTTTAACTAGGAAAAAATAATTTGAGCCGGTTCCTCGCCGCACACCTCTAATTAAAAAGCGCCGGTTCCTTTACAAATATTATGATTTCATGGAGAGAGGATTACCCTTGGAGTAACAATAAGGGATTACCATAGTAATTCTGGTAAAAAAGAGCCGGGACGTTCAAGGTTTTTCATTTTTCGAATGTGGTAACACTGCTTCCACTAGCTTGACAATTTTTGACGTAAAACATAACCTTAAAATGTAGTGAAGTCTACCGGTAAAATAGAGTTTTGAAGGAAGGAATCTTTACTTCATAATTTCACCTGATTGCCGTGTATACCGACACTACACGAGAAAATTACTTACTGTTTCATGATTAGCTAAAAGGGAAGCCTTTTGGCTGCCAAGCCGACGATATCGACTCTGTTATTAATTAGTGCAGTTTAGAATTTTAAGTTAAGAGACAAATCATTGATGCTAATCATGCCGCGGGTCAGAGGGGGGATTCACTGTTGGCAAAGAGCAGTGCGGGCTTGCTTGGTGAACCGTGCGCCCGAGAGGCCAAGCCGACAGGCGCACAGCGCGCCCACCGGCGCGCTCGGCCTTCCCGCCGTATCCGACATGAAGCGTCTGCTGCGCCTGGGAGGCTGCGCCCCCGAGGACGGCTACGCCTGTCTCTCCAGCTCCTGTCCGGCTTGCAAAGCCACCAAGAGGAAGGAGATCGGATCCGTGTTCATCAACAAAACCACAGGTATACCTTTCTCTCAGACATTCTAGTGACAGCAAACCCGCAGGATTGCGAGGCGGTGACGAGGCTGACGAGTAATGTATGTGTTTGTGGTGTGCAGGGTTTTACTGCTGCTCGGGCTGCCGACGCCAAGGTCAGTGGGCGGCGCTGCAGAAGTACCTGCCTGCGGCTGCCGGGAACCCTACGCGCCCTTCGATAGGAGACGACCCCGAGGGACCGAGAGAGTCCTATCTCTCTTGGAGCCAGATGAAGAGAGACAGCCAGAGCCTAGCAGAAACACACGCTGAAGAAGTCCTGCAGAGGTTTAGCTTGCCAGTTCGTATATATTAGGATTTATGACAAACGGATTAATCGTTTTGCATTATTGGAGGTCTAAAAAAATACCCAAACTGACGGCAAATATGCATTCTGCGGATTCTACCGCCAACCGAGGTAGATTTTCTTACAAAAAAGTTTGTTTTTTAAACAAGAGATGAAATTTGAGACAGAGACGAAATGGATTTTATTAGGACATCCTAAGAAAATATATTCGATACCTACATAGAAAATGATTATAAAGTTCTGCAAATTATTGAGTTGATATTTTACAAAAACGGCGCTATATAAATTATCCAAGTATTATTATTATGACGATCATGTATGTAAATTCGTCACCCAAAATAGTCTAAATTCTTCCAAAAACGGTGTACCAAGAAACTGAAAGTATACTACCAAAACATCACAAACAAAACTAGAAGACCTACAAGCAGTTCTACCTTCTCATCACGACATCTATGCGTTTACGGAAACCTGTCTTGACCCTGCAATAAAATTGTCTGTGCTTAGATTCACAAACTACAACACAGTTGTACAAACTTTTTCGCTGTGACAGAAACGTGACATCAAGTTCGAAGTCAAGAGGTGAAGGAGTTTTAAGAGCAATAAAATAAAAAATAAAAGTTCTTATCAAGAAAATTAAACACAAAAAACACTAACATCGAAAAATTTTTCGGGAAAATAACTACTCCACACGAAAAAAATATTATTAGAACCGCCGTCGTAAATACCACCACTCTGTGATATTTAAACATACAGAGAACATTGTGAAGTCATCGAAAATTTTCAATGTCACCATTCACAAACAAATTATCGAGTCGACTCGCCGATTCCTCACTTACATACTTTAGCATACAAATGATATCGACATTTTGAATACAATAAATTTGATGCTTAAAACATACATACCTTACCTTAATTTTTTCATGTCACACAATATTACATCTGATAATTTCTGATTTTGTTTTTCTAAATTTTAAACCATTGTAATGTAAGTAATTATTGTATCTAACCAGTGTATTATTATTGTAACCATCTTAAATAGGAATTAGATTTCATGCTCATCTTTATATGTGGTATTGTAATACAGATAGTTCCTGAAGCCGGCAAGGTGCTGAGAGACGTGCGTGTGTCTGGAGACACTCTGCTGTTCCCTCTGAGAGACCTGGCGGGGGAGGTGTCCGGCCTGCGGCTGCTGGTCCGCACTCACCCAGGTAGGGGCCACCACCCAGCTTTGACAGACATCGGGTATGTGTCGAGGAGCATTTTTCACATCGTTCCATTGTTCACATTCCAGATGAGCCATGCCAGGAGCGCACCGAGGGGAGTGGACTGCTGCAGCTGGGCGGGGGGGGGCGCTCCGCCACCATCGTGCCTTCAGCCGGGGACGCCATTGCGCTACTCGCCGCCAAAGTCAGTGGTAAGACTCTTTGGGTATATAATACGGTTGAACTTGGTTATAAGGAGCAAAGTAAGACCAACTTAATTTCATTATTACCAATACTCCCTATATCCGTATAAGTTCTAAATTTGATGCCTCTTTCTTATTTTTAAATTCTCATTAACTTGTTTTCTCAAATTTTGTACCATTAATTACAAAAATTAAGAAAAAATGCTTATTTTAAATCATTTTGGGACTATTTATTTGTTCTCATTATATGCATGCTTGCTATAACCAAGCTCGCCTGTATGTTTAAAATCCTCAGCATATGACTGAGTTAATAGGAAAAAGGTATTGTTCAAGTATAGAGTGAACACGAATCTCATACAGGCAATCGCGTTTCTGTACGAGGAAAACGTTGCACGTGTTAGAGTGAATGGATGTTTTACTGAGTGGTTTGATATCACAAAAGGTGTTACGCAAGGCTGTGTAATGTCAACGTGGTTAATTGATCTATACATGAATGTGAGAATTGAAAGGTGTAGACTTATTTCTATCAGTATGAAGATCTACAGTCTCTCGTATCTAGGATGAATGAAGTGTGTATGCAGAATGATCTGATGATGAATTTAAGCAACTCCAAAGTCATGGTATTTGAACGAGAAACTATGAAAATTCGTGTAGTATAGTTGTGAATACTTGAAGCAGATTATTGGTGTGTATTTGAGAAGTATGTTCACGAGAGACGGAAAGGCTAAAAAGGACATTGGAAGAAGCGCCCTTGAGGTGATTTTTCCACAAAAACGGCGCTATAAAAGTTATCCATTTATTATTATTAAAGGTGAATGTAGAAAACTCCATAAATGGAGGACTGAACACAGTAGTCGCTAATAAAAAGTTGTCCAAGAAGTGAGGTTAGCAGTCCACAATGGAGTGCTGATACAACCCTGATTATGTATGGCAGTGAGGCATGGATCTGGCAGATGAAAAATGAAAGTTTACTGACTGCTTTAGAAATGAGATTCTTAGGCGTATGTGGTAAAACTATGTTTATTTAACAGTGTTACTAATGCGGAGATCCGGAAAGAATGCAAAGCTGAATAAAGCATAATGAACAAGATTTAGAAAGGAGTGGGGAATATATGATGCAAATTGAATGGTATAAAAAGTCAGGGACGTCCGAGAAAGACATGGCATGACCAAGTGAATCAAATACTCGAGTCGAGTCCTGTTAACAGACTCAAAATAACACAGAAGAGTATCTATGAGATAATGCATGAATGTGAATGATTTAGCACATGCTTTAGAGTTCTTTGGCGGTCTATCCTATCTTCCCACCCCTCTGGAGAAATAACTTGATGGTTAGTTAGTTCAAAATCCTCAATTCGTGCATGCAAGTCTGAAAATGGCCCATTGACAATGTTTTATCCTTTCTGATGAAGGGGTGGCGGTGTGCCTCCCCCATGGATTCAGCCGCCTGCCGCAGGAAGAGCTGCCCGCCCTGGAGAGATTCTCCCGCCTGACGCTGTGGGGCACCGCGGACACTCTGGAGCAGGCGCGCACACTCGCTCGCAAGCTGGGCGACAAGAGGTGCCTGCTAGTTAGGTGAGATATACCCGTATCAACTATTGTATATATGTGCCAAACTTGAGTGTAATATCATGATCGTATATAGATGGGAAGATGGTCCGTTGGCGGCGATGCGCAGTGGAGAAGATCTGCGTGCGCTGGGCGCTGGGGCCCGTCCCGTGTGGCACAAAGCCATCACCTCCTTCTCAGCCCTGCGCGAAGATGTGCTGGCTGACCTGCGCAACATAGAGAAGGTATCACAGCAGCTATCCCCCTTTTCCTCTCCCACTTTGACAGCTAACAGAGATGACATTTTTCATATTGCCCATCAGTAGACATCATTTTCATATTCTAAGGCACAAGCCCCTTTTAGCCATTAATGCATACATTTTATTTCATTCAATATCATACCAGAAACAAACAAAAACACAATAACTATACAATGGAAAACTTTGAAAAGTATATGGTGGGCTATCCTCATAAAAAAACCATCGCAGAATTAAAGAAAACAAACTGTTTTCTTAAAATGTGTAAATAATATTTTATTTGTAAGTATGTATGTACAAAAATAATCATCATTTTATGTTTTATTGTTTGAATGCCTACTTTGAGTTGTTTAGTGCATATAATGGAAAATTGACATTGTGCGCAGGTGCAAGGAGTGAAGTGGAAGCGCTTCCCGGCACTAACTCGGCTGCTGCGGGGCCATCGACGCGGGGAGCTCACGGTGCTCACCGGTCCCACAGGCTGCGGCAAGACCACCTTCTGCAGCGAGTACTCCTTGGACCTGGCCTTGCAAGGGGTAAGTAGCTAGCTCAAGAGCCACTTGACCAACCCTAAACAAATCCTCCACCTAACCGGACCATTTTGGTTGCAGGTGACAACGCTGTGGGGTAGTTTTGAGATTCGAAACTCTCGGCTGGCACGGACGATGCTGCAACAACTGGCAGGTATTCCCTTGGATGAGAATATTCATCTTTTTGATGAGTAAGTACATAAGTAGTAAGTGCATAATAATAGCTAGCCATATTTGTGTTTGATATTTTCTGAGCAACTTCCTGGCAATGGCCCAATAGGGCACAAATAAATATTAGTTCAACCATAATTCTTTTGTTTGCCAGCCCACGCCCACTAGTCTACCATCTAAAAAATGATTTTCTATGAATGTACCTAGATATGCTGATGAGTTTGAGAAGCTCCCAATCCACTTCCTGACCTTCCACGGGCAGCAGTCTATCAAGGATGTGATGGAGGTAGTGGAGCACGCATTCTACGTGCACGATGTGGCGCACGTGATAGTGGACAATGTGCAGTTCATGCTGGGAATGGGGGACGAGCCTTCCCGCTCCATGGACCGTTACTGGAGACAGGATGCTGTGATCGCTGCATTCAGAGGGTTCGCCACCAGAAACAACTGCCACGTGACGTTGGTCATGCATCCCAGGAAGGTAATTCCACTCTTTATCACATTCACCTGATTGAGAATGGAGTGTGACTGCAATACACTGATTCTTACACTCCATCATTTCCAGGAGCGTGACGCTGAGGACCTATCCACCAACTCCATATTCGGGTCGGCCAAGGCCTCACAGGAAGCTGACAGCGTCCTCATCATCCAAGACAAGCGTCTCACCAGCGTCCGAGGGAAGAAGTACCTCCAAGTATGTCAACCTGCAGAATATCTCCATTAAATGTAAATGTAGCCGCACATACTCCATTGACTCTATTTTTACTTGTGCTCGCAGGTGGCTAAGAACCGTTATAGCGGAGACCTGGGAATAGTTCCGCTGGACTTTGACAAGGGGGGCTTGAGTTATGCGCAAAAGAAGAAAGACAAAGACAGCAAGCCACTCAAGGAGGAGGATGGCAATAGAGAATCTCACAGTGAACAAGTCTTACCACACTCTATTCAGCATTGAGGTCCCACCAGCCTGTGCTTTGTATTCCAGAAATATAATACATACCTTGCTCTTCCTCATTTTGAAATAATCGGTTCGTTACTTAGTTAAGTTCTACTAACTATTATTATTAATTCGTCCTTCAGTGATACTATGTACAAAAGTGCCATAAAATATTTCTATTTTTATAAATATAATTACTCTTATTTTCTAAATACAAAAATAATTAGATTCTACTAGTGTTTTTTTTCTTCAAATGTATGGGTACCCTCATTGTGAAATAGTATGTAGCAACTATTTATTTATCAAACAAATCTGAATGAAGTAAGTAGTGTGTATAATAATTCTCAGTCGCCATTGAGGTATATAACTAGAGTACAGGCAACCTAGAGCAAAGATACCCAGCGCAGGTGATAACCCCCACCCCCACGGGGCATTGGAGAGATCCGAGGGGGAAAATGAAGGGTATTGAAGAGCAACAAGGGGATGGTGAAGGGCAGCAGTGTCCACCTATCTAGGTTACTCAGGGCCTGTTGTAAGGTCAACTATATAATATGTGTAAAATATTTATCAAAAGCAAAAAGTTGTCATTATTGAGAACAGGGGTGCTGAAAAGATTGTGTTGACAGAGTAGACCGCAAAAATTTATAAATAATATATTTAGATTCCATTGTATTGTTGCACAAGAAGAATTGTGCAACAATACAATGGAAAGTAATGCAACAGATTATTTTTATTTTTTTATAATTGTAAGTAGAAAAAATATGTTTTTTTTTGTATAAAGATACATTCCCCAGCTACAAATATCCTGACAACATTTGAATTCCTCCCACTATAAGTGTAAAATGTTGCCCTAGCTAGAAGAGGATTGAATCTGCAACACCCAGGTAGGTACCCAATGCCTTGGACCTCAACTTTACTAACCGGTTGGTTGTGTTATTGCTTCCGTGAAAGTTAGAGGTTCATTTACTAATAATTTAAATTTGCGCAGGAGTAGAGCCCACCACATACAAGGGGCCCTAAAAAAGACAAAAAAAAAAATCTGGTGAATTTCTATTTATCATTATTAATGAAAAGCGACAAAATGCGTTGTAAGCTCTTTTTTGAAAACATGTAACTTTAACATTAAAGATATTTTACCACAAGCAGAATTTTCTTTCTGGAGGGGGAGCATTAAAAAAAAAAAACTTGAAAAGTGGGCAGTGAGCCAAATAAGTCTGTAAAACACTGATCTAGAATTGAAAATAACGTTTTAAGCAAAATCCACAAAATAATTAGAGATGGTCGATATTTTTGTTTCGTTGACATTGCTGTCACTGGAACTATCAAAATTATTTTTCTGGGGAACCAGTTATTATTTAGACTAGGCTCTTTTTGAAATACTTATCCAAAATAAGATATCTTTGAGATCGGTTCCTGTCACCCACAGATCTACTAGCTATAAAGCACCCGTGCCGTAGTAAACAAACTTCGGAAGTGTGCACCGAGGCTAATAAATTATTAATTTAGTGGATATTTAAAAATTATTACTTTTGTGCAGTTTTTGTTTTATCCCCCTCCCCCTAGCCGAAACGTGAAACAAAAAATGCAACTGACTGTAAATATTACTCCTGGTGAACTACGAGCGATTAATTCGAAACATCATTCGACCCTTAGATAATCGGATTATGCTCATCACCAAATTTGACGTTTCCAATAACCATAGAGAAAGAGAAAACACTTTTGACAGCGTTTCAAGAGTAGGCAAAAATTCTTAAATGAAAACGTCATATTTGTTTGATTTGTCAGATCGTATTATTTAAAATCCGCTTATTCAGCATTGCTTACAATTAACACAAGGTATTTCATTTTCAAAGTTGTCACCTCGCCCACATGAAAATATTACTTTTGACTATTTATTATTAGGTATTATATTTTTCTTGTGCGTGTACGTAACGCATACCTCTGTTCACTGCAAACCATTTGGTTGTCATTAGATTTACCTAGCTAAAGTTAAATGATAAATAAGTGCGGCCTTCAGGCCTATGCGTCATCTTTTCCTATCGGTAGTTAATATTTGACAGATGTCTACGGAAGGACATTATTTCGAAGATGAGACCCATGAATGTTACTAGCAAACCTTACAGGAGAATTTGATATTATTTCATAATATTTTGAAATTTTTAGCTAAGCATGGTTGTGTCATTTTATAGCAAATAATACACAAAACCGCCCCATCTTTGTCACTACTATAATGCAGAAATCTGTTTGTAACAGCGTAAACTCCGGAACAGTGAGCTTTGACGTCATCTAATTTTAACAGCTTTCTCTGTCTGCAATTTATAGATCAACGTAACATCATTTATATCATGAGCCATGGAGCTTTGAAGTATCTATTTAACTGCCAAAATTTTTATTTATTTGTTTCATATTTTTCAATCCAAATTTTGAGCAAAACAGGTAGTTAAGCCAGTAATGTGATAAATCAAAATGAATACTCAGGAACTGGTGTCCAGAGCTGTAGTCCCATGATGTTAACCCTTTGTAGTGTAGGAATCTCTACTGAAGTTCTGCATAACAGACGCGGTGATACAGAACATGCTCATGACCATTCACACAGTAATAGTGGCAGTAATGTATTAACGGTTGTTCGTGTTGTGCAGATGTCTACCCCGGAAAAGGCGATCCGCGTGGGCCAGCGAGTTCGCGTGTCCGCTAAGGGCGTGGCGGGCACCGTGGCATACTGCGGCTACCCAACCTTCGCCACGGGCCGCTGGGTCGGCGTGGTGCTGGACCAGCCCAAGGGAAAGAACAACGGCACCATTCGAGGGCACGCCTACTTTACTGTAAGCATAAGTATAATTGCACATATTATAACAGTGACTTTGTTGTACAAATTAAACATTCAATTATAATACCCACATATTTCAGTGCAACCCACTTATAAGGTTTCCACTTACAAAGTTCTTTTTTCGGTCCCTCGAAGATTGAAATGCAAAAATGGCCCAAATAAACCCACATAAGAATTTTCTTACCGGTCCCTTCTAAAACTTTGTAAAAGATTTTCACATATACATGCATATACAAATGGGTAAGGAACTTGTACGTTCATTTGTTCACCTAGCCACGATGGTCATAGACTGGGGTAGATGTACTAACATGGTCTGTCACACTGTTGTTTCTCTATTGAATTCTTTGTTTTGCAGTGTGATGAGAACTACGGAATGTTTGTGCGGGTGACGCAGCTCACACTGCTGGACGAGGACGGGAACCCGCTTGATCCAGCAGCCGCTAGCCCCGAGGAAGCCCGCTCCCGACTCTCCAGGTGACCATTCAGCCATCCTTGCCACTTATCATAACTTTAATGATGGTTTTCTGTTGATTCAAATGTTAAGTTGTGTTTTCTGTGTGACTCGCATGGCCAGTCGGGCTCCTAAACAGAGCACGAAAATCGTCATATCGCTGGTCAGGCGTCATCCTTCCGTACCTGTACAAGTCAACACCACGGGACAACAGCCTATACTCGCTTCGGAAGAAACTGGCCTACTCAAACCCTCTCGTAATGATTCGATTGTCATGCCAAATAAGAGGAATAATTCTCCTGTATGCACTATTCATCGGAACCTGTCCTCGCCTTGGGCGGATCATATTCAGAAAGCCTCTCGGGTAAAGAGTGACAAATTTTCAAAAATTACTTCTGAATTCAAAAAGTTGGTGACTACCGTAGTGGTCAGTAAGAGAAAAGTAGGTGCAGTAAATCCGGCACATGATTGCACCCACCAACACGTGGCAACACACCTGAAAATACCATTCCACAGACCAGCGGCCGCTGAGGCTGGCGCCAAGGACGGGTATTGTTCACAACTGCACTTTAACTCCAGTCAGCTTGTCCCTGTAGCCTAGACTATTTGGCTCACCGTCTCCTTTATCATATACTCGTATATTTACATTCATTCTTGTGGAGTCAGCGCGCATTTATAAAATCCTCACTACCGTGCAAAATTGATCCATCCGATTGGTCCTTTAAAGCACATTGAACAGATTACTGTCAAAACAGCCTCTACGCCTGCTTTACTATCGTTTAAATCGCAAAAAAATTATGTGTAGGATTCTTTTTTCCCTTAGACTTTTCACCTCAACTCATAAATGTTCACCTCGGCGCTCGGGAGTTGAAATGTTGAAAATAATTGTCCAGTATGATTGTACGGCAGATTCGGTGCTGTAAACAAAACCTGCCAGTCTTATTATCCCATATCCCCATTAGCATCATCATATTGTTTCATTCTGCCCTTCAGAAGTAATAAGCATTGGCTTAATATCCAGGCATTGTGGGCTTAAACCTCCGCAAATCACCCTCTTAAACTCTGTTGAGTATTGAAAGGTTGTTAAGTGTGTTATAGCTCTACATCGGCTGATATTTGTATGCTAGGCAAGTGATTGCTTTTTTGTTCCTCGGTTAATTGTGTGTTTACCATTCCTGTTGCCTTCTCGGAGCAGTATAACCCAGGCACAGAGGTCCAGGCCCACAACGTGAGTAAAAGTAGTATACTGTTATTACCTATCTGTACTACCATAAAACAAAGTGGCTTTGGACACTTTACTGGTAATGTACAAAGTCACTACATTACATTCTGCGGTATTAGTATACGGACAGATTCTAATAGATGTGAGGGTGCAGGGGTAATTTCTCTGTTTTCTCTGTATAAATTAAATATAATAGAGTTTTTGCCAAATTTAGATTAGACACCTGATTTCCGAACCAGTTTTTGCCGATTTGATCTACATTGAATTGTGGTAATTTATAGAGTACACATTGAAAAATCTAACAAAACAATCATTTAATTTCAATGCAAATATGTATTTTTATCACTTCAGTCTGATTGTTTTTTTGTTTGTTTTATCCATGTTACTTTGGGTAACTAATAAAACAGCTTCTCTTTAAAGTAGTGAAAACTTGTCAATTGGTGAATTTAAAACAATAATATAATTCTGTGTTATTACTTTGATCATTGTGAAGAAATCTGGACTAGTTGTGATGATGAGTGAGAAGTAGTCTATTGGTGAATGCAACTAACCCTACATTTCCACTGCTCTCCGGATGCTGCCGGGACACCCTCTACAGTGTACGCCGCAAGACTTCTCCCGCGCCCTTCTCCAAACCCGTCTCTCTCTCCGTCTCCAGGTACTGCCTCCACTCCCTTGGCACCTTACTGGCTTAGCACACTGTAATACATACATACGTGGATGTCGTTGTCGTAATCGTTGTCGCTGCTTGCTGCCTGCCTTTACTCGCGTTTCCCTTTGCCTGCAACCCGACTAAGCCATCTACTTATCTGTTTCAGCTCTCGTCAATCTCTGGCGGGCTCTCGGCAGTCCCTCTCTACCTCCCTGATGTCTCCCAGTGACAGAGTGGGTACTCCTGAGTCCAGCAACAAGAGAGCGGCATTTGTAGAGGCATGTTCATATTTCAGTCAATTTGTCAAACAGATACAATTGTTACAACTGTTATTAAAGTTATGATAACTTGAAGAAAACTCTGTTTTTCCAGGCAAAGTAATTTGCTATATGTATTTATTTACCTATGGGGGTACATTGGAAGAGTATAATAAATACCAAATTAGCAAAACAATAAATTCTGTACAAAATAGTATGTACATACTTCCGAAATTACGTAAGATGGAAAAGTCATAGTGCTTATGGTTTATTTGGTTTTAATGAGAGCTCTGCCATAGTTGGGCTTGTTTACTAAAATAGCTGTGTATACATGAAGATGATTTCCAGTTCTTGCAGTTACAGTTACCATTTTCCGTCATTTTGAAAGTGATATGTCTGTCAATGAACATCTATACTTTATGTCGTGAAACGTTAGGTGCTTCTGAGAATTGAGCACATCTTTTTTACAACATCAAGATCATCGACTAGTGATAGGAAGTATCTAATATCTTAAACTTTGATTTCATTTTTTGGCATGTTAAAATCAAAATCCACAGCTCTGATATATTTTTAATAAATTTTAACCAATCCATTATTGCAGACAAACTTCGTGGAGACTCTGAACCCCCAGTTCACCCCGGGGCAGAGCCTGACATCGCCGCAGCAAGTTACAGGGGGCAACGGGGGGGGCACGGGAGAGGGGGGACCCGCCACGGCGCCCGAGGACAAGATGGCGCTTCTGCAGTCTCAGCAGGAGGTAGTGGAGCTGAAGGCGGCGGTGGAGGACCTGACGGAGAAGCTGGACACGCTGCGGCTGCGGCGCCTCGAAGACCGCGAGAAGCTCAAGGAGCTGGAGCGCCTGCGCCTGCAGCTGGAGCAAATGACTGAGTTCAAAGTCAAGATCATGGAGTCGCAGGCCTCCTTGCAGAGGGATCTGCAGAGAGCCCGCCTCGAGGTATCTAACATATTCCGTATCTTTATACTTGCCAGGAGTTCTCCTCGTTAGAATAAGGCTCTGATTCGTGTTTTACCTGTAGACCCGCGAGGCCCAGCTGGCGCGAGATGCCCACGCCGAGGAGATGGCCGACCTGTCGGAGACCAAGGAGATGGCCGCCCTGGACAAAGAGATGGCGGAAGAGAAGGCGGAGACGCTGCAGTTGGAGCTGGACTCCTGCCGGGAGAGGCTGGAGGAGGCCTTGCTGGACCTGCAGCTGCTGAGAGCCGAACTGGATGCCGCTGGTAACACACATTTACATTCGCCTACCCGCAATAAATTACAAAGCGGTGATCTCATCAAAAGATTAAATGAACCGATACGGTATCCACAGGTGTGAAGGAAACGGGAGGATCAGGTTCCACGTACGAGCTGAGGCAGTTGGAGCAGCAGAATGCCCGCCTCCGGGACACCCTGGTGCGCCTGAGAGACCTGTCGGCGCATGAGAAACATCACATGCAAAAGATGCAGAAGGTATATCACATTCTATTACCGATGCAATGTTATCCGTTTAGTAATGGACTTTATTCTAATATTTATTATCTTAGAGTTTCAGTGAGGTGACCTCAGACTCACAGGTTTGTCCAAATATCTTGGTTGCATAATTGTTTGCTTTCTGGTATATCTAACAACTGAATGATTTTTCCCTCATTCATTTGATTAAATGGTCCGTTTTCAATATAATGTGTATGTGTCTTGGTTTGTCTCTTGTCTTTATAAAGTACTTGGTAGCGTTATGAATTTATCATTTGAATATTTTTATTACGTTTTATGAGTATTTGCTTTATTTTACTGAGCAGGGACACTGGGGGGCATTAGAATTATTCAAATACTCAGCTTCACTATTTATTTATTTATAGATATGCATACATCAGTTCTAATATTTTTTACTGTGGTGTTCACCTAACTAGGTCATTTGGGACCTGTTCCAAGGTCAAACATATATTGTAACTTAAAATAATGAAGAGTTTTCGGTGCCCAACCGGTTTAAAACAGTTTCCTCCGATAGCCCGCAGTGAGATCCCAGACCATTTAGAGAATACAAACATTTTGAGATCTGTGTTTGAACCTCCATAAAACATTATATTCCTGTGAATGAAAATTGTGTTTTGGAAATGTTTTTCATTTATTGCTGGTACAGAAGAAAAACGTCACAAATCAAAAATTCACATTTTTCAGGAGAGACGATAAAAGTTTTCTTAAAGTTTAAATTTCTGTAAATTCTATGTATGAATGTTTTGGAGTAAGTGCGACCCGCCAAAATTAGTATGTTGGTTCTTTAACTTTTGACATTTTTCAAAGTATGGTATCAATAACTCAACTGTTTTTTTGACTTATGACTTTTTTTTCTGACCAGTGATACGTATATACATATATATAACACTGATTGTATCCATTGAAAGTATCTTATTATTATTCAATCAAATAATTCAGAATGATTATTTTTGTACAAAGCACCCTTGAGGTGATATTTCACAAAAATGGTGCTGTAAAAACTAGTCAGCCAAGTATTATGTATTAGTTTGTTTTCACCGATTCACCAAGTCCCATTGTTCATATAAAATTATGTCGATTTTGACCTAAAGTCAGTCATTTTTCCTTTATGATATGTTTGCACAAACAAACATGAGGCTTGTGTATGGTGTTGGTAAGATTGCCTATCGCTCTCCATTATAAACTATATTGTGATATGTATATCATGGTGTCAGGTTGTCTAAAAATTAAAGTGAATAAAAACAAAGTTGAGCCATCAAGAGTCAAATATAAATCTTGAGTCAGATATAACCAAGAGGATTGCTACAAGGAATAATAGCCAACGAGGTGTGTCGTAATAAGGATGCCACCCAGTTGGAAAAGATACCCACAATTTTTTACTGGAGAGGTATGAGAATGGCTATGGAGAAGAGAAAGAACCTCGAAATATGGCCAAATGGCTTCACACTATCTGGATTTAAAATCATTGAAATCTTCAAATCATTTGTGGTTGCCTTAAAAAATATATTTGTGTGGCAAACGGAAATTGTTTCATGCCACTGAAAGATATTATTGTTAATTTTTTTGTGTAAAATGAAACAAGCAGTGCTTTTCAACTACAGCACTTCAAATACGAATAAATTACAAATATGTACATACTTCCATACTCAAACCATAACAATTTATGGGAAACATTTTTATTTCAAAAAGAAACTTAGCCTTGAAAGAGTCGTATACATCTCGTCTCGCAGGGAGATTCCAGAACACAACGTCCAAATGTTTCACCAAAACCTACCTCCGCATAGAAGTCTTTCCATTTCCAGTAAAAATCGTTTTCGTCACTGGAGTCTATCACCAATATCCACGAGAGCACGAATCCCAAGAAAAATTGTTCCAGATGCGATCAAACACGTGGGGCTAAATACCCAGCATCACAAGCTAAGTGTTTTATTTGTTCAAACATTGGTCACTCTTACAAAATATATTTCAACATGTCTATTATTTAACAGAAAATAATCAAAGAATCTATGTTGCCTATTGAAAAAAAAAATCATGTTAATTTTTGTTCACGCAGTTATGTTTTATATGTAGAATTATTTAAACAATTTGGTCTTTAAGACCCGTTTAGCAAGCAAGATTTGGAGGAAGCTTATTCCAGATGACTGGGCCAGATATACGAAAAGCGCGATCATAGTAGACGGGTTTATTTGATCGAGACAGTTCAACTAGGTAATCGATTAGCAGCACCAAGGTCTGCTGACCCCAATGTACGATGTTTATCACTAGCCTTGTTGAACACACAGTTTCGATATATTGGCTGGTGCAATTCCCCATTATTTCTAATTACACAACAATAAAGACAATCATTCAAATGAAAACCCGATCTTGTAGAATTGTCCTGAAACTAATTATACAATACTCCTAGGATAGTGATTAATTCCATTGTTGTTGTACAACTTTTCAGGAATGTATTATGTGTAGATTTACCTAATGTCACTATATTATACTGTTGCTTTTCCTCTATAGTTAATTAGTCCATCGTTGTTCATTATCAACTATATTGTCTGTACTCTAAATCTTGTCATCACATCAGTGGGCCAGCGGTCAATTTATAAAGTTTTGTTTCATCCATAAATAATATAATATGTATTACTAAAGAGAAAGTGTTAATAAGCGTGTAATGATGTGTGTGCAGGATTTGGATCAGAAAAAATCAGAAATTACGGAGCTCGGGAGGACCAAGGAAAAGCTGAGCTCTCGAGTCGAAGAATTAGAAGGACAAATAGCAGATCTTCAGGAACAGGTATGTAACTCCTTTGAGTTCCAATTCAGTGCATTTATCAATACATACTCATACTAGTGATGAGTGGAACGTCTTCTCATGAAGAGCCATTCATCTGTGTAAATGCCACATATATTGTTTTAGCTTACATTTGTTGTTCATTTCATATTTAGATACAAGAATCAGTGCTCAGATTCAACCCAAGTTAACCGGAACACGCAAAACCAATTGTCACCACCATTCACGTTGGTGAAATATTTACTATTACCATTCCAGCATCTAAAGTTTAAAAGAAACACTGTCATATGTACCTGGAATTTCGGTAAAACGTGTGGAGTTTTTCGTATTTCTTGTGGTAAACTATGCGCATATTTTTTCTCCTTTCTGATAAATTCCACTAAAACCACAAAGATTGAGAATTCGGGTTGGTGATTACTTTTAATCCAAGCACTGATAAGAATATCCTTAGTTTTCAATTGAAAGCAAAATCCATTGAAATAAATTTAGTATAATAATTATGAATAAGTTTTTAATACGTTTTTGTATTTTCTGTTCTCTTACAATGTTCCGTATCGGAAGATCGAACTAAACGACGTAAGTCTTTGACGAGTTTATATGGAATTGGCTTATTTGGATTTGTTTTACTTTGGCTACCAGTGTCACTTGACGGGATGGTTTTTGTTTTCAATATGATAGTGCTTAGGTTTCAGGCACCCTCGCTTCCTATCAGAAAGCACCGGTACTTTGCACTAGGCACTAGCTCCCCTCCGTAGTTCCCTTCCATCCTCAGGATCCTGTTTATTTTTGAGAGTCATGTATAGACACCACTATCTAGACTTGATCTTATGGTCCTGCAACTGCCAACTCCATTGTTAGCCTCTCTTTTTGTTACCTGTGTCTTTTATGAGAAAGAGGGATAGATTTGCCATTACATATTTCATATATGTCAATACATACACCTGGAAAATGCTATTAAAGTTCTACTTACTGGACTACATATTTGTATGTAGCTTCTCCTGAATTTATTTTCTATACTTTTAAACCCACTTAATATGAGAATTAGAATTAAACAAAAATGACTAACAAACAATGCAAGAAGCACAGTTATATGTTACACCCAATCTCATTGCAAAACCAGTCACAAGGTAATCTGGCAACTAATCAACAAACAGGTGGACCATGACAAACCAATGAATTCATATTGGTGCCAGTAGTAGATTTATGTTGTTTCTGTTTTTCCCTTCTCCTCTCTTTCAACCAAAATGCTTGTAGAATAATGTCAGTGTTGTGTAATGATGTAACAGTAGGAAGCATAGGTAGATATAATGGCTACATCTTGCCTGACTGCATGTTCACTGCTCTGGCATTTCTCCATTGTGCTTTCTTGTTACTAAAAACACACACATGCATACACAATGCTTAGTAGTATTGTTCCAATTGTATGTCCAGGTATCCAGTCAGAATCTTGGCTTGGAACCCTTGGTAATTTACTAAGGTTTGAGACTATTGAAGCGAGTATAGCTTATATCACATACATGTGCTGTTGATTCCCAATAATACTAATAATTATATTTGATGGCCAGGTGGATGCTGCGCTGGGAGCCGAAGAGATGGTGGAGCAGCTCGGGGAAAGGAAAATGGCTCTGGAAGATGAGGTAAGACAGGATCTTAAATGCATATGTAGGTATTGAAGAGCGGCCTTTCATTACATAACAAATGGTGTGTATGTATTTGCAGGTGGCGCAGCTGAAGGAAGAGGTTTCAGAGCTGGAGGCTCTGCAGGAGGTGCACGAGCAGCTGGTGGAGTCCAACCACGAGCTGGAGCAGGACCTGCGCGAGGAGCTGGACATGGCCCACGCCGCCACCAGAGAGGTCAGTCCCCCTCCCTGTATTCATTCAGTGTCAGTGGGTACTCCTTCTTCGACAGAGTAACACTCCTGCGCTTTACTTCTCTAGGCTGTGAGGGAACGCGAGGCGGCCCTGGAGACAATGCTGGACCGGGAGCAGACCATCACCAAGTTCCGGGAGCTGGTGCAGCGCCTCAACGAGCAGAGCCAGCAGTACCGGGACAGGCTCAATGACAAGGACACCATCAGCGGTGAGTTTCATTCCCAGAATGTAGTCACATTCTCGTGTTTCAACTGCCATCCATAATAAGAAATGTGTTATCCAGCCCCGGTGGCGGAGCAGCAGCAGCAGCTGGAGGTGTTTGGCGTGCGCCAGGCCAACACGCGCGCCGTGGACCTGCAGCTGCGCGCACTGCAGCTGCGCCAGGCCCTGGAGCACGCCGCGCTGCTCAAGGGGTACATGCCTGACCACCTCATGGCTGGCGGGGGCGACCACGACGCCATCCTCCTGCTGCTCCTCATCCCGAGGATGGTTTGCAAAGCTGACATCCTTTTGGGGCAACTGCGCGAGAAGTAAGTAACTCTAGCTCGTGCAAAGTGTATGTTTTATTTAACCCTTAAATAAATAAAGATTAAATTCTTCCCATCAACAGTTTTTCTCCTTATCTATGTAGTCCAGCTGTTTATTTTCAATCTAATTATTACGTGCACTGAGGAACATCATACAAATAAAATTAAAAAATACCAAAAATATTGAAAAACTGTTTACACATTTACATTGACCAATAAGCAACTATTATTATATACCTTTTGTTTTTTTCCGATCACCATATCCGTTTAAGGGTTAAAATATGTGAAATGTCAAACCATAAATTAGACTTGTATGAAAATTTTATACGTATTGCAGGTTCCCAGCTGTGAACACAATAGACCGAGACAGCGTGGTGAAGAGCCACTCGGCCACTCAGTTCAGTTTCCGCTGCCGGATGCACTTCCAGCTGCACATGCTGCTGGTGAGTCATCTACCAAATACATACACGTGTCCGAGGTGGGTGAGCTGGGCCAACTGCTCACCTCAATCTGGATCCGCTAAATATTTTAACAAAAACTTGTTTTCAGATCATTCCGTATTTTCAGATATTTCAATCAAGACAAGTTTTTAAAAACCACAGCGGGTACCGACCTCCTCCTTTTTCAACAAGAGTTTACTTTCAAAGTCTTTTCAATATAAATCTATATGACTTGAATTTTTTTAAATGTGAATACCGCACAAGAGTCGCAAATGTCTAAAGCCAGTGGGACTGGGCGAATGGGAGAGAAAGAATATAGGGAACAAAAAGGTTTGAAAGTACCTGGCCATTCAGATCTGGTCACTATTCACGCCCAAATCCATTTCAAGCAACATTTCGATTCTGAATGATGGTCTTTTACCAGGTCAATACTGAGACTATTTACCAGTCTGTTTGTTTGTTTGCAGAGTGTACTGCAGCAGTACAGTGCGGGGCTGCAGCAGGGCAGCGCCGCGGGATTACTGAGGGCTGCGGGGGCCCTGCCAGAGCTGGCAGCGCAAGAGCGCCCGCTGGACGCAGCCCTGGAGCTGCTGAGGACTGACAGACTGGATGAGAACTATTCTACAGCCGGTGAGTTTCAAACTAATCTCGTGACCTTGCAACTGCCTGGAGTCAGTGAATCTTGTGAGGCTGAAGGGAGTGGAGAAGGGGAAGGCAAAGTGGAAATTTATAAAATACCTAAACATAACACTTTGATTCTGATTTCCCAAAATAGATTGTTGCTTTTGCTGTAAAACCTTCATTTTTCAGATAGCGATACTAGGACAACCTATAAATTATGTAAAATAAGAAATCTTACGTCTCTAAAATGGTGTGAATTTTAGAGACGTAAAATTGATAGATATTGGTACACTAAATGCTCTCTTTTTGCTTCGTTTGAAAACGCTAAAAGTCATTTAATAAATTTCAGAAAAACTAAAATATTTTCTCTGTTCCGTACCACAAACTGTAGCCCAAGAAAGGCGAACTCAACGACAATGCCATATTTGTAAACATATAGCAGTTTAACCTCAAAAAAGAAGTGTCATAAAATATATGTGCATCAACTGCAATGTTGCATTTTGCGTGTATCCATGTTTCGAAGCCAACCATAAAAAACAGTATTAATTATTGAAGACAATTCTATTCCTAAGATGTGTATATAATAATTAGAATTGATTATATATAATAGAGATACCAATATTGAATTTTTATAGTGAAAATAAAATAGTTTTAGCATAAATAGTAGTATGAAAAAAGTTGTATTTCTAATTAACCTTGGCATAATTCAAATAGTGGTAAGTGAATAAATAACAAAATTGTAAATAAAAAAACATTGTTTTTTTTTTTGATTGACCGATGGTTGGCTTTTTCTAAAAGAGCGTTTTTGTTTTTTCCTTCTAAATAGCGTATTATTGATTTTTTGTGCTAGTTTCCAAGTTAAAACATATTGTTCTTTCCTATCCTACAATTTGATATTATAAAAATTATGTTTTAATTATTAAAAATCTCACTCAAAATGTCTAATAACGAGTGTTTATTTCCAGACTTGGAGAAGTCCTACGCAGTGCTGTTCACCATGCAGCCCGCCTTGCTGGGGCCCCCGCCTCCTGACCCACACACTCCCGATGGACACAAAATAATAGGTCAGTCTCCTTCCCATGAATGGTCATATGGATGTATAATAAATAATAATTGAATAATTTGTATACATAGCGTCGTTTTTGTGAAAAATCACCTCAAGGCCGCTGTACAAACCTATAGGCCTACCGTTGATAGAAAGGTCACAACTGAGGTACCATAAGTATTTACATACATATAAAATATCATCACTCTATACTTAACATTCCCCAATCATATTTTGGGTTCATATTATACTTTTGGAAATTCTGTCGTTTTAATGGAATAAAAGTGTGTGTCTCACTTATTGTAGCAAACAGATGAAATAATTTAATATTTAACCTCATTTAAACTCTATATATATAACTCTAATGATATTTAGCAGAGGCGGGTTCACAGGCGGTGACAAGTCCGATGGCAGCGGGCTGGGCGCGTCCCGGAGAGTCACTGGCTGTGCGCTCCTGGTGCTCTGCCATCTCGGCCGCGCTGGAGGGGCTGGCCTGCGACGGGGCGGTGCTGAAGGCTCTGCTACAGCCCGGCGAAGAGTGCCAGGAGCTGCAGCAGCTGGAGGATCTGGTCTCTGCCACCACAGAGGCACTGCTGCAACAGCTCAAAACTATCCGCAGACGGCTGCCCGTGGATAGCGTCTCTCTGGGTCTTCAATCAGAGGTATGTTATAAGTTTATTTTATAGGTGATGCCATTCCTACTAAAATTTATAACATTTCCGAGAATGTGTTTAAAAAGAGGTTTTGTGGTATGGATGTGAAATATGGTGTATAACCTTGGAGTAAGAATATCTATGGAGAGAGCTAATTTGTTTTACCCAACCTATACAAACTTGCAATAAATCACTTTCTCCGGGTTTTTACGTCGTACACCATGACGGAAAGAGACAACAAAAAATTCTACTGCTTTAAAGCCCTGTAAGGATGTTTTTCGACTTCCGCGCTTCTGTGACTCCACCTACTTTGGTTTCGACGTAACTAGGTAACTTGTAACGGTTTTTGAGGTTATATTGAGGACTTTTGTTGTTGGTTACAATACTGTGAAAGGGTGGTTTTTCAAATAAATAAACATCATGTCGATATGTGCTGTGAATGCATGTAAAAATAAATCCAAAAAGGGTATTAAAAATATAATTTTTCACAGGTATTTCCGTAGTTTTATATATTTATGACAGCGCGTTAGGATAATCGTATCATCAACTATATAAATACATTATATTAACTATAAACTTCCATTACTATTTAAGCAAATGTTATTAAACGTTATGCTATTTGTTTTGTAAGATTTTCTGACCATAAATCATTTAAAAGTATTTTTGATATCGTATTACTATGCGAACGCTTTTTGAGGTTATGTCCTGTTTTTATTTAATAATATGTAATAATATTTGGATAATTTCTATAGCGTCGTTTTTGTGAAAAATCACCTCAAGGGCGCTGTACAAATCTTAATTTCTACTTAATATTAATTCTTAGTTTATATAAATATACAGCAACATACTTACCTGGCAGGTCACTTCTGGCAGGACACAATCACCATATCATAATAACTTAAAATTTAGAATAACTTAAATTTTTATTTTTATTTTTAGGGCATGAGAGCAAATTTAAAATAAAGTATATCGGAGATATTTTTAATTTTTCGTAGTGAAGAACAGATAATGGTGATAATCTTCTAATGAATTTAAGGAATGAGAGTCTGAAAAGTTTTCTTGGTTCTATTGGCCTTGTTACATCTTGATTATGGATATGATTTTCTGAAAAAATGAGTTTTGAGTTTGGCTCTGAACTCTGTCGAGTCTTTTATTACTCTCAGATCATGTGGTAGTCCATTCCAGGCCTTAGGACCTGACACTCCGAAGGCGCGCTATCCAAACATAGTGTCTGGTGTGCGCTTTGGTTCTTTCAACCTTCCGATAGCCGATGACATTGCCGATGACATTGCCGATCTAAGAGTTGACTGTCGCGAACTGGAATCTTCAGGAATACCGATAAATAAGCCGGAGCCATTCCGTTAATTGATTTGAAAACCATCCAGCAAAGCTTAAACTGGATTCTTTCGGAACATTTAAGCCAGTGAAGGTTTTTGAGGTGCTCTGAGATATGGGAATATTTTGATACGCCGGTGATAAGTCTTGCCGCGGCGTTGAAGACTAGTTGTAGTTTGTTAATTTGACATTTAGGAAGACTAGTGTATATTCCGTTGCAGTAATCTAAACGCGAAACGACGTACGAGTTTACAAGTAGTTTGGTTGCCTCTGTTGGCAGGTTTGTTTGTAAAAGAAGTGTATATGAAAACTCTGGCCACGCCTGTTCAGAGAAGTCAGGCGAAATTCGTTAAAAACCGACTACACTGCCTTGGATAGGTAGGTCTCTATGTACTCTAAGTGTAAAACTGTGTTGTGTTGCAGTGGTGGGAGCGCGTGGGCGTGCCACTAGGTCGTGCGGCATGGCGTGCCGGGGGCTGCTGTGCAGAGGCGGCGCGCCACTCCGGCCAGGCCGCGGCGCTGTGCGAGCCGTCACGCCTACCGCCTGCCAACCTGCGCAAGCTGTGGGCTGCCGCCAGCGACCGCCACTATGCGCAGGACGACCAGGGCCCTCTGCTGTCTGTAAAGGTATCCCTGCAGCTCCTCATGGCCGAGGTAGCGTCCTTGGCGCAGTACACCCAGCAGCAAGAGTACCAGATACACGGCACCCTCAAGCAGGACACTAAGGTAGACATTAGTAGATTTACCAACTTTTTATACTTTACCGTATTTTATCTTAAAACTATGCTCAGTGAGCAGATCTGAATGAATAGCCTTCGTTCTCCCTACTCTACTTCTACTTTCCCCAAATAAAGACGCTAAAGTTCCAAGTGTAAACTCACCCGAGGCCGATGCCTTATGCCATTGCAGACGGTGTCCCCCATCTTGCAGCAAGCGGAGCTGGTGAAGAAGCAACTGGAAGAAACTAAGAGTCTGACGCTGAAGCTGGAGAATAAAGAGGCTGATCTCAGGGAACTCAAGAAGATACTCAAGGTAATGATAAACTGCTTATCAAGTGACAATACTCGTATACAAAATAATATCAGGGTTAGATGGCATCAGAAAAACAGTTTGAAAGAAAAAAATCTACGATAAACAGTTTTAAAACGAGTTAATGATACCATCTGCTATCGATAAGCAGAAGTAATATTACTTAGATTTAGCGATGGCAATTCTGGGTCCAAGTAATAATTATTATTATTCCAAATAATATAAATATAATTTAAAGCCTTCTTGATCTGCATTCATAACAATGAGCAACAAGTGTACATTTTGTAATTTTTTATTATTATATTGAGTAGCAATCTTTTCAACCGACTTAAAATCGAAAAATAGTTTGTAAATTTAATTTTCATTTACAAAATTATTAATTGTTTTATAGACTCACCTTCTGTTGCAACTTATCCTGTTCAACATTCCTTGCCGTAGACTCAGAAACAATGAATTGCTGTTCCTCAATCATCACTTTACTAATTTTGGGTATAATTCTCCAATGTTCAGAATGTCAAGACTTGTTAACTCAAGCCATAGTCTTGAAATTTTTGGTAGCAGTCTAAATGATTTTTGTCATTCTTTACGACTCTACCAAAACTTTGACTGGACCATGGCTTGAATGTTCTCTCTTATGTTTATTTTGTCCTATTTTTGTCATCGCTTCATTTATTGTTATGTACAAGTATGTGCTATTCTTTCTCTGTTGCTCTTTTTTTTCTGTTTTGTGTTTTATGTATTTTTTGTAATAGGACTTAAGTCTGTTAATTTATAATAAATTTAATAAAATATTGTGATAAATCCTTTGTTGTATCAATTGACACAGAGCAAGCAAGACGAGATGTCGGAGATGCAAATTCGCAAGGAGCTGGCAGAAAAGAAGCTGAGCAGCGCTGCGCGTGACCAGGAACTGCAGGTGGAGAAACTCAACCGTAAGCTGGAGGATGCGCACAACCAGCTCAAGAGGTACTTCACTTCCATTCTTCTGATACCAAATCTGTGAATACAATCACGGGTAGATAAATTTCTAATTTGCGTGATGTTTGTGTTCTGAAGGAAAGAGAAGGAGTTCGAGGAGACCATGGACCACCTCCAGCAAGACATCGACTCGTTAGAACTGGAGCGCGGTGCGTTGCGGGACAAGCTGAAACTGTACGGCAAGAAGGAGAGCCCCAGTGGCGAGGCGGGCAGTCCCGCAGGCGAGGCGGAGCGCCGGGGCCCTGCGCGGGGCGGCGGGGAGGGGCAGGAGCCGCTCCACGAGGAAGTGGCCGTGCTGCGGGGCCAGCTGGAGCGCGAGCGCGAGGAGCGTCTGGGGCTGCAGCGGGAGAGCTTCGGCGAAGCGCTGCGGGCCCTGACCCCCCTGCCGCCTTCACAGCCCGAGCCCGACCACGCCCTGCACCAACTGAGGGACAAATTTGCCAAATTCCAATTCGTAAGTCCAGATCTCTATTATGTCATTTTTCTCTTTTCTTTCTTTAATGTTGCCACTGATTATAAAATTTCAAAATTCCAGGACTGGACAATGTTCCTGGCCAAGTCAGGAGTGTGCAAATTCCCGGAGAATCTCGGGGATTATGAGAAGGTTCTGGCTGAGCACAAGGAGGCCCAGAAGACACAGCGCAAGCAGCTCATGGTAGGTTTCTCTTGCATGCCGTACGCTCACGTGATTCTTCCCCTGGCCTATTCTTCCATCTCAACACATGTCTGAATGGATTATATGAAAATAAAACACCTTGTTTTGTCGCATTTGTAGGCACGTCTGGAGGAGATCCAGCTCGAAGCCCGCTCCGTGTTCCTGTCGCGCCGGCCGTGGCGCAGTGTGGACACGGCTCTGGCGTCCTTTCCCTCGGCGGAGCTGGCACGCTCGCTGGGGGGCGCGGGGGGCGGGGAGCTGGTGGCCGAATACCAGGTGCCCCGCGGCCAGGCCTGCGGGGTGCCCCTGTTGACCCTAGGGCGCGCCCAACTGGAGGCCTTGCGCAATGCGGGAGCCAACCTTCACATGGCCGCAGCGTAGACATTATTGTTCACACTACAAGCTTGCGCTGTGCTTTACAAACATTCCGCAGCATCTCTTCTTTCGGGGTTTTTTTAAAGAGGTTTTGGGAACTCGACATGAATATTTTATTCTATATGTAGAACATGAGTTCTTAAACTGTGAAAAAAATAACAAATGTGAATTTACTTTTGCTTTCCTAATACTAAATTTTTAAATTATTTATTTTATGCTGTATTAGCCAAAATGAAAAGCAAAGAAATACAAAAATTAAAAGATACCTTTACTATTTTAATATTACTTCTTTGATAGTGATGATTAAACAACCAATCGACAATTAATTGAATAATTTCTAAATACATATTTATGTATATCGAGATCGAGATTAACTCACTGACCTGAGTAAATAACATGAATTAAAAACGCATTCATTACCAGGCTCTTAAAGAGGTTACACAAAATAGATTAAGAACCCGTGATAAAGGGAGTTAAAATTAAATAGTTTATTGAATTATATTATTGTGGACTGAATGCAAACTCTAATTGTGCCTGCACAAAACTGGCCCTGGTAAAATCACAGATGGTCAACTCGGTAGCTGGCAAAAATTCTTAAGGTGTCATTACATATTATCAAAAATGTCTCCCTAACTTAAATCTTTTTAATTTTTGCTGTACTTCATGCGTGAATGTTTTTATTTTTAACCTGTTAGCTGACTGTTTTCAATTTATTTTTACTCTGTATTACCCACACACAGGCAGCGCCTTAGTGGGTTCCATTGCTTCATCTTTTTAATTTATACTTTTATTATGTATGTAAAAGAATATATTCCTATTTTCTTAATTATGGTAAAAATTAACAAAAAAAAAACAGCTAATCAAGACATGCCCTTTTCAAGACGAGATATGCTTTGTTACAAATACAATCAATATGTTTATGTACGTTCCCAAACCAAAAATATTATTTATTTATTTTATTGCTACAAAATTTATGAAAATGTGATTTGATGTGGGCAAGAATCATATTTATAGATTTTATCAGGCCACTGGTGTAATAAAGTTTAACTTAAAACAATATTGCGTTTTTGGTGACGAGAACATCAATTGCAAAAATACCCGCATAGCTTCAGCTCGCCAAGTGAGGTTCGGGCTACCAACTTTAACCTGTTAGGCGAGATACGGGCTACTAATTTAAGCCCACTAGGAGAGATTTGGGTGACTAACAATGTGTAATTGGTGAAAAAAGATTAAGGAAAAGGAATATTGCTGTTATCAATAAACATTTTAAGGTAAATTAAATCTTCATTGTGTTTTATTGACCCTTTTTTACGAAAATTTTCATTCATTAATTACATGAATATTTCCAAGCCAATAAAAAATATGTGTATGGGCTTTTGCATAATGTACTTGATCCTCTTTGACATAAAATACTAAAATTTGAAATATTATAAGAATTAATTGTGATACACAAGTAATAATTTTAACATTCCATCCAATCCAGCCAAGATTAATCCAGTAAAGATTATCAAATTGGTTTTAGAATGTCAATAATAAAACAATAATTATTTTATGCATATAATATAAAATTATAGTTTTCATAATAAAAAAAGTATATTAAATTTAGTAACCTAGAGACAGTTTTATTTTATTTTAAGTATTGCACAATAACACAAGAATAATTAGAACTTAAAATCAATATGTGTCTTTGTTCAGAAACAATTAATTTTTGTAAAACCATCAATTTTGTAAAATTAATACTTCATAAATATGTTTTACCAAATCATATTACGTATTATGAAAATGTGAAAGCATACTTAATTAATTTGAAAATGTGGAATGGAAAATTAGTGTAAAGTATAGCCAAAGTGAGATTTATAAGCGTAAGCTGCCGTTCCAGGATGTGATTAATCCGAATCATCATCATCATCGTTGCGACCTCGGATGGTCTTCTTCTCCAGCAAGGTCCTCTGGCGCTGCTTCTTGACCTTATCGGGCGGGGTCAGCAGGTCTCCACTGTACTCGATGACCTGGGAGCGGGCGATGCGCCACTCCAGCATCTCGGTGGTGAAGTCATCGCAGTTGCCAAGGTCTGTGAAGCCCACAATGAAGTCAGTGGTCTTGGAGTCCTTGACGAGCCCCAGGGTGGGGATGACGCGGATGTGCAGGCGCTCCGTGAGGAAGGGGCAGCGCTCCACGTCCAGTTTCACAAAGCGACACTCCAGGTGCTGCTGAGCCAGTCTCTTCAGGTGCAGGTCCACGATCTTGCAGCGTGGACTGTCAATTTTGTAGAAGTGGCACACAATGTCTTTGCTCTTCTTGGTGATTTGGAAAAACTCCTTTTCATCTGATAACTCTGTGTATTCTCCGTGTCCCTGAAATAAATGTCACGGTTAGTCTATATGGCAATATGTACCCTCTGACACTTGCGTTGTATATTAGAGGGAAATTTTACAAGTATTCCTCAAGCTTCATAACTAACATTTGCTTTCCACTCTTGTTTGAGATGCGCCCGCTTCTTCATGTCCGCAATGCGCCGTTCTCTGAGACTCTCCAAGTCATCGGAGTCCAAGTTATTTAACCTGGAAATGAAAGAAGTGAGTGGATTCAGTTGCAATATCATTAATTCATCAAAGTAACAGTACTTAGAGTGGAGGAGGCGATTGCCTTAACAGAAAAGTTAGAATTATTATAGCACAAAGCTTAAGTTTTAGGTAATAGAATAAGTACCTTTCCAGTTCAGAATCCAACTGCCTTTCCACATTGGAAGTAATACTTTGAATTACTTGGTCCATTTTACTGTCCTAAAACCAAATTTATTTGTAATGAAACTTTCTGCCAAACACCAATTTACTATAAATGCTATATTTGTCTCAACCATAATAATTTATAAAATGGGCACTCCCTTAAGTTTTTTTTTCTATTGCAAATTAATATTGTGAATACTGCTGAATATACCTCAATGTCGCCAAAAAGATATTAATTATAACTTGCCGGTAACACCAAGGTTTGTATAATATTAATTACTAATGTCTATATACTTGAAAAATAAAAGATTTATTCAATCTGCTGCAGTATCTACGACGTTTCTCTCGAATGTATATATATATTATTTGATTGAATGAGATGTTATAATGTGGAGATTTTTAAGGGAACCGGAATACAACGTTTCCTGAGTTTTGAATCGCTATAAATTCCGTGCCGGGATCTTCATTAATTTATTTTCCAGTTGCTATATCAACCGAGAAACTAGAATGTGCGAGAGGCGTGGGAAGAGACACATGAAAAGTTATCCTAATATTATAAGAAAACTACAAATTAATACGCCAAACTAACGTTTTACACTAAAAACTAATTACATAAATAACATATAACGACATACAATTAGATATAAGAATTATGTTTAAACAAAAACAGCAGCGTAGTTAGACCGCGACTAAATGACAGGACCAACGCCGATTTCTGACATGTGTACAAATCTTTGCCTTGTTTCGAATGTTCTTTTCTTTTCCAACTTCAGAACTTCTGTTAATCAATTCCATAGATTCCAGGGAGCGGTAAATTTAGTGATGGGCATAATCGAAATACTATTGTCAATATTGTGTTAATTCGTATATATTACTTTTCTTCTTTTTTAATGGCTTTCACCCCTCTAGCATTCTACACTTCCTGGCCAAATATTAATCAATTGGTTAGGACCGAAATATTCCTGTGTATAGTTTATGCTCACATCATAAACAGTAGCTTTTCTTAAACAAAAATAACATTAAATCGAAAACATCATAAATGAACAGCCTAATTTTTACAAAAACTGAATGATAAAAATGGCTATATAAAATCAGAAAAACAACAGTTTTGTATTTCATTTGGAAGCGAATATAAATGAATAACCGGATAAACCTACAGAATATTCCCTAAACAATATATTTACAAATAAAAAATTAAAAAAAAAAAAACTGAATCACCCTGACTCAAAACTAACGTGTAATTCAACTCAGGTGGCATTCGACGAGCCTGAGTCAAGTATGAGTGTTAATGTAAGTTGCAAATGAACTAAACTATTAAAATAAATATTTTTTTAATTTCAAAATTATCAAAAGATTGAAGTTTTTACAAAAATAATTGCTTTAGTGTTTGACACTGCCTAATATATTTTTATTATTTTAATCTCAGACCAAAATATATAAAAGTTTAACTAGGTTTCAATTAAATATTTCAAGAATTAATGAAATACATGAATTGTGTTAAAAAATCATCAAATGAACATGAATTTTAATATCTTCATAAAAATAAAAATAAAAATTTTCCGAGTTTTTGACCGTCAAAATATTACAGTATTATTTTCACTTCAATTCTAAGTCTGAGAAAAGATATTGTGAATTAAGAACAAAGACGTACTTAAGCACAACATTATACTCTCGTAATCGGTAGTAAGAGGCCAGTAGAAGTACGTGAATTGATTGACACTACAGAAATATTATTAATAAAGTAATCAGCCCGTACGTGCGTAATTTAAAACCTTGTTATATTTCTTTGTGAACAGCTGTATGGTGCGAAGGAATTATCACGTTTGGCTTAGTTCGAAACCCACACCGGGTTTGTGAACGCGACCGATCGTAATAGTTCTATGTTACAGTTGCACGTAAGTATTTGTGTTTTACGAACATAATATTTGGGAAAAAGCTTATTCTCGCTAAACGAGCAGCTATTTAATGACATTAACACACCCTTTCCTGAGAAAAGTTACTACGTTGACTTTATCAAACTTTTTGGGAAAATTTATGCTTCAGTTTTAGCAGTTAAAAAACATTTTAAGTAAGACCCGGTTTCACTAGAAATACGTAAGACGTCGAAACCGTTTGTGACCGACTATAACATTGTATCGTTGCTTCATAAAAAATAGATTTTTATTGTACAATAAATATTAAATCCATTTACAATACAATAGAAAAACAACATTTTTTTTTACATTTAAGCATTTTAAAAATTATAACATTGTAAGCCTACTTGGAAATATTGAAAGGGGAAGTTTTGGAAGCTGAAGACACAATCAATTAATCTTAATTTATTTAAAAATCCATTAAAAAAATACTTCCTATTATTCGTCCGTAATTTGCAGGCAAGTATAGTTTTGTAGCTGGGGCCTGCCGCCTGAGTATCAGATATCGTTTTTTCTATTTATAGTCATAGAAAAAGTGTACTTCAGTTGTCAAAAACCCGTCACGCTCCTGTCAAATACTCGAATAAAGTTTTAGAAGGGTCTTTTGGATTATTATTTAAATCGTTTTACTGAAACAACCACACACATTTCGAAATGGGCAAAAAAAGTCAAGTCAGTCGAAATGTTAATGCTAAAAAGGCAGAGAATGTTACAGAACCAAACCGAACCATTTCAACAAAAACACGGAAACAGTTAGACCGATTGGTTGACGATTTACTGAAGCAAGTTGTCGTACAAACTCCAAATAATGAAACACTGTGGGAGGTTTACAAAGAGGTCAATAGAATATTGGGTCTTATCAAATCACTGGAACCTCCTGAAGAAGCTCTACCAAAAAATCGTCAAGGCGCTGTTGATAATTTTAAGCTCTGGATTAAAGAGAATGGCGTTATATGTCAAGGTAAATGTGCAGATTTGGATGCTATTCATCTTTGTATGCTTTTCTCTCTCAACCTAAGGTTTCAGATGAAGTGTTAGTACATTATAGAGAAATTGCAATACATCACTTCTATGTACAACTTCATTCTTTATCTGTATTTTCCATTTCAGATTTTGATATATGCGAGTTTCCCCAGATGGGCTTGGGTTTAATAGCCAATAAGTCGTTCAGTCGTGGAGATCTCATATTGAATGTGCCGAGGAAGCTCATGCTGACGGAAGAATGCGCCAAGAAATCTATTTTGGGAAATCTGATTACCAAAGATCCCATCCTCAAGTATATGCCGAATGTGACCCTCGCCATGTACCTGCTCCTGAAGAAGTTCTCCGCTGGTAAGTTGGTACTCAATATATATCATTTATTTGGGTTTGGTGGATCTCATAGTGAAAAGGAGGCTGAATCAACAAAATTAGGACTTTGATTTCTCATTTATTTTATGAATTCACGGTCTTGATTGGTTTGCATTTACTTATTTGTTGATGTTTTTAACGACCTCATCATTGTAAGATCTGTCAGCAATCAACACCACTAAACAATACCCACAAATAAAGAACCCTTGATCATAAACCAATGTTCTTTATTAGAGTTGAATGTGTACCAATAGACTGACATTATGGTCCTGCTACTGGGTGCTCTGTTGTAACCTCTCTTTTTGTTACATGCGTCATTTATGAGAAAGATGGCAAGTTTACAACGAGTGGTATGCCGATAGCAAGTGTGTGGTTGGAATATAAGATATGATTTAAGTACTTATTTTTTGTAGAATCTCATAAGTTCCTTGTGGAATATGAGTTATTAATGAGTGTGTTCTATTAATTTGTAGATCTCTTCTGGAAGGCGTACCTGGACCTCCTCCCTTCCGCCTACTCCACGGTGCTGTACTTCTCTCTAGAAGAGCTGCTGGAACTCAAGGTGATTTCTTTAAAAACATTAATTATGTTTATTTGAAAAATCAATCTGAATCAAATGAAATCTCCACACTCAAATCATTGCACATAAAATCAGAAAAACTATATACTTTTTCAGAACCACAACATCTTTCTTTACTTGCAACACTTGAAAATGATTTATTTATTTATTATGAACGCCCTGATGGGCTTTTACATAGTAATATAACATAAGTAAGTGCATGAGTACAGTTTAAAAAGGATATACATGAAATAATACAGTAAAACGTTTTGAGAAATGAATAGCAAAAAACATAAAAATACAAAAATAATAATTAATAATAGTTCCAATACATTAACGATAAGTGAATATTTCGTTTAAAAGTCTTTTAAATTTTGGCAAATTCATATAAAAGATATCAATATTTGAGGTGTATTCATTCCCGAGTGTATGTAGGCGAGAAATGGGTGCATGTATGTGGTAGTTGGTAGTGACATTATTGTTGCAGAAAAGTATATTTTGCCGAGTTGCTCGCTGAGGTACTCTGAAGTTGATAAGGTGCAGGAGTTCACAACAGTCGAATTCGGAGTGAATTATTTTGAACAGAAAAGTTAAGTCGGCTATTTTCCTTCTGTTTTCTAGGGTGTGGATTTTGAGTGTGTTTAAAAGGAATGTGTAATTTATGTGTTGAATTGGAATGTGTAGTTTGAAGTTTATGAAACGTAAAAATTTGCGCTGTACATGTTCAATATTGTGTATGTGGATTAGATAGTATGGAGACCACACTATAGAATTGTATTCTAATAGACTACGTACTAACGACAGGTAGACTATTTTTATGACTTTTAACGAGTCGAAGTCTTTGATAGTTCTAAGAATAAATCCCAACATCTTCATACCTTTACTAGCGATTTGTTGATAGTGATTAATAAAATTTAATTTTGTGTCAAACATGACTCCGAGATCTCTAATTTCAGTGACTTTTTCCAAGATATTGTTGTTGATAGAGATGTTGATAGATATGATTTATTTTGCAATATGTCAATTTTTTATTGAGTATGGTATCATAGCATGGGGAGATAGCACTTCATCTCCTCTAGACCCTGTAATAAAACCACAAAAACACAAACATAAAAATAATCCTCAAGCTTTCTTCAGTTCTTAGTTCTAACTCAATCTATCACATAGTGAGAGTCTTTGACATTCAACAAGTATATGCAAAAACAATCCTCACTCATCTTTTCACAAACAGACACAAATATTATGTAAAAAGCCCAATCACTCGATTTACTCGAAATGCTAACAAAGATTTACTCCAAAATCCTGTTATCTTTACTACTTTTGGACAACGGGGTTTTAGGTACATTGCGACAAGAATCTACAACATTCTTCCAGAAAACATAAAACAAAGTGAAACATTAAAAAATTTCAAATATTAAATAAAAATTTGGATTAATAGCAATAATAGAGCTTTTACCGGTGCACTCACACAAATTTAATGTTATTGACTCAACCAACCACAGAACAAACTATTATCTATTCATGTGTTCAGAGTGAACGGGCTCAATAAATTATCCATATTTTAGTTGATGTCAACTGTCAAATCTAATTGGCGATTTGCAGTTGTGTTTGCGAGTGTCGCCTAATTGAACTTTTTGGGGTTGGATTCTTTCTGCATAACTACGTCTAATTATAGAGAGTATCGACAAAAACGTCAACGTTGACAATTTGAAGGTGTTGGTCCTCTAGGTCTTCATAGTCATTAACTATGTAACATGAGATAATGATTTGATAAAACAAATTTGTAACTTTATTCCACTTACAAATTTGTTTTATTAAATCATTAAAATGGAATTCCACCACGAATTAACAGTTTCAAAATTAGAAATAATAACATGAGATAATTTGGAATTTGGGAAAAAATGTCAAGTTCTTCTTCAACATTTACACATCCAACTATAATAATAATAATAATATTTAGATAATTTGTATAGCGCCGTTTTTGAGGACGCTGTACAGATGTTATTTTCTATTATTACATATTAATTCCTAGTTTAAATAAGAAAATACACAGGAACATACTTACCTGACAGTTCCCATCAGATAGACACACTTATTAACTTAAAATTGTAATTATGATTTTATTTCTATATTTTAATTTTATTTATTTTTTCCGATTTAGGGCATGGGAGCGAAATTTAAAAATAGACTTTCTGAAATTTGTCGTACAGTACAGGATTTGGTTAAAATTTGTATATCTAAAGGTGATTCGTCGAGAGACAGATTATGTAGAGATTCTTTTAATGAATTTAAAGATATGAGAGTCTGAAAAGGTAAGTTTTCAGTTTAGACCGAAATTCTGTTGGGCTTGTTATACATCTTAGTTCCGGAGGGGGTTTATTCCAAGCCTTCGGCCCCGATACTCCGAAAGCGCTATCTCCAAACATAGTATTTGGATTGCGTTTGGGTTCTATCAGCCTTCCGATAGCTGATGACGTTGCTGATGTAAGAGTCAACTGCCTTAGAAGAATGTTTTCTGGAACGCATAGTTCGGTGATATACAGCGGGGCCAATTTCGTTAATGGATTTAAACACCATCCAGCACAACTTATACTGGATTATTTCAGTGCACTTGAGCCAGTGAAAGTTCTGAAGGTATTCTGAAATATGCGAATATTTAGATACCCCGGTGATAAGCCTTGCTGCAGCATTAAAAACTGATTGGATAATGATGATAGTTTGGTATTTAGGAAGGCTGGCGTAAATACCGTTACAGTAATTGAGCCATGAGACTGCGTACAAATTGATCAGTAGTTTAGTTGCTTCTATTGGAAGATTTATTTTGACAGACTTGAGTTGTCTCAGATGAAAAAATCCGGTATTTACAGTCCCATTTATTTGAATTTTTAGCGAAAGGTCCGAATCCAAATTAACACCAAGAAGTTTTACCGTTGTTTTTGAAACTATGTCTCTACCGGAAATAGACATTGGCGAATAGACATTGGCGAACTATGACTTGCAGAGCAATCAATTAGGTGCACAATTTAGGGAAAATTCAATCTATGTTTATGTACTCTGTATCAACACTTTTCCTGAGTCTTACAGTAAAAGTTATACATAATTTATGTTTTTTTTCTTCTTTTAGTTGTCGTAGCAGGCACCTATTGTGCTAATTCTACTAACTATTATGTATATGTAAATTATTACTCAAAAAATATTGTGCTACTTTACACTTATCAACTTACTTAACTTACTACAAAAAATATTGTGCTTCCTTACACTTATCAACTTACCTTTACAGCTTAACTAATCTTTTGCCTTTATTTTGTATCATTTTCATCCTACTTTTTTTGGCTCTGGCATAATTATTTAAAAATACATACATACATACTTGTAATAGATTAGCCTCATGGGCGCATGTATGAACAATACAAAATAAAAAAAGTAAATGATGGTTGTTTGTTGCAGGGCTCCGGGGTGTGGGCGGGAGCAGTGAAGCTGTGCATCAACATTGCGCGCCAGTTTGCCTACTTCCACAAGCTGCTGCAGACCTCCGACGAGCCTGCGGCTCTGCAGATGAAGGACCACTTCACCTACAACCAATACAGGTCAGTCTCTTGGGGATACGCACGTGACACTTTTATGTATTTTCTTTAAGACCGCTCCCTCGCTAGATAGATGACTTGTTATTGGTACCACTTGTCGGGCTGCTGGAACTCACACTTGGCTCTGTGCAATTTCAGTATTTCCCAAAGTGGTCGGATCAGTAGCCGACAAGACGATCAAGTAACAATGTGGCTGTTGAATTTAACATTTTCAGAAATGAATAACAATTTAAAATGGTTTAGTTTGTTTGCTTCACAAACCTGTCTGTCTAGCTTAGCAGATTATTTATTGTTTTTGTTAAGATTTTAGCAAAAAAGTTAACAGCGGAACCCATTGGTGTTCAAGAATTAAAAAGGGGAGTATTTATCAAGCAAAATTATTTCGGATTTTTGTGCGATAAAATTCCATACAGAAATTTGTTTGACATATTTTCACCAAACCGTCATGTCCTCGGTCATACAAATTGATCTAGTTCTGCATAACACAAAACATGTTGCACTGGTTTTGAGTATATTGTTTTAAAAAAAATGATAATATTTATGTCTAAAGCCTTTAACACAGGCGTAAATAAATAAATAAGGGTCAGCGAGAAACCCAAGTACAATTTTTTTAATTTAATACAATTTATTGATCGTTGGAATGCGTCAAAATGACCAATTTTATAAATGCTTTATTAACTTCTTTTTTTTTTATTATTAATTACGAGCCACGCACAAAGGAACCTGTTCCTCTGCCTCACGCATATTCTTTAGTCTCGAAAGACTAGTGCGCTGTGTGTTATCTGTAAGTGATATATGTATTACTTAACTATTTGAACAAGTTATTCCCTTAACATAATTATTTTCTACAATTAAATATTATATAATAAATCACTTAGTTTTAAGCCAAATGTACATAAATATGTACTTATTCACTAACTATTATTATAAAATTGTTTATCTTTGATTTAAAATATTGCACACAAGAAAAGTAATCACAACAAATGTAACGGTACATTCACTGGAACGGCTTGCTGTTGCGCCGCGAAGAATCCCACTGGGAGCCGGCCCCGAGCAGGATGGGGCTAATGCTGCGCGAGCTGGCCAGCTGGCTAGGCCGTCCCTCCGAGGAGTAGTGCATCGTGCGGCGGCGCTGGCGCAGGCGGCACGCCACCAGGATGGTGAGGAACACCAGCAGGGAGGTGCCCGCGATACACGAGCTCACCATGATGGCCGAGCGCACCGCCACCGGCAGCCGGCCGTACAGTCCCTCGTCGTCCGCCCCCTCCTGCCCCAGCCCCCCGGCTCCCCCGCCGCCCCCGCCGCCCCCGCCCGCGCTGCCGGCCACCACGATCAGGCGCTCCTCCTCCGCCGCGGCCGTGTCGGGCAGGAGCATGCTGTGCTCGTGGTGCGGCGGGTCCCAGTCCGGCACCACCCTCGCCTCCAGGATCTCCTCGGTCTTGATGTAGGTGGGCAGGCTGGAGAACATCGGCGAGACTTGCTTGTGGCTGTTCTGGAAGCCACCCCTGCCCTCTCGGTACACCTCGTCGGTCGGCTTGACGCTTATGACCGAAGTGAAGTAACTCGAACCGTCGGAATCTTTCTTAATGTCCTTCGGATCCAGCACTTTGGGAAGTCCGCCAAATTCGGAGAATTTGTCAAACAGTGTCACTATTCCCAGGTGTTCTTCGCTCTCCGATTGCTTATTGACATCTACAAATGAGGGCGGCGGGTAGTTGTCTTCCGAAGGGATGGTGGGGGTTTTACCCATGTTGCCCTCCAGCAGAGCCTTGAGCGGGTAGATCTCTCTTGAGATGGGCGCTATCATGGACTTGGAAAGGAAGGGCTCGGGGGCGGAAGGACTAAGCGAAGAGTTGGGAAATATGTCAGCGAGGTGTAGCTGACTCGATCCCCGCTCTCTCTGGGCCACCAGTTCCCCCAGGCTCATATTCCTCTCCGCCAGCACTCGAGTCAGTCGTTCTCCACCTGAAACAAAAAGTTATTAGTCATATGAACCCGCTTGTTGCGTTGAACCCCCGTAAGAGGCTCCATTATTACTGATTTGGAATTGTTCTGCCGGCATTTAAAAGCCGATGGTACCTTTCGTGTCAGTGAGGAACTCCAGGATCTCCTCCTTGGCGCTGGGCCCCGAGGCGGGGAGCTCGCTGCTGGTGGTAGTGGCGGCCACGTTCAGCAGCTTGGTCTTGGTGGAGCGCGAGGCCTGGGTGGTCGTATAAACTCGCCGAGCCTTGGTTGTGTCGTTCTTCTCTTTACTCGTACTTTTCACCGTTGAATTCAAACTTGAAACGTCCAATCGCGCGGGAATATTCTGTTTCCTCGATTTGTTATTTAGTCTGGTGTCACTGACGTTTGCACGCTCTGGGATGTCGGGTTTCAGGATTCTTCGCGGCACGGCTTTAACTGTGGGCAAGCGTAATCTAGGCTTTAGCGATAGTCTGCTCGATTTGGTTGAAGGAGGCAGTGTTGTGGTTATCGAGATTTCGTCATCAAAATCTATCAGGTTCTTAAAATCTGTCGGAAGTTGCGTGGTTTCGTCGCTGGCGGTGGGCTCCTCCAAACGGCGCTTGATGATATTGTCACTCACCGACTTCCTCGGGTGGCTCGGCGTGAAGCCGATCCTCTCCGTGGTGGCGTACGTAGTGTACTGCACCGTGGTGCTGTACTTGGTCGTCCTTGTGGCGGGGAGACGTCTTCTCGGGAAGTCCTCCCTCCGCACGGGGATGTTCTGCCCGCTCTCAACCTCGGCCACTCTTTCTCTGAACGATTTGTGTGCGGACGGTAATCTTCTTCTCGGCTTTTCTTCGTACCCGTCGTTATCCCGCGACTGTTCTTCGCGGTCGGCCATTATCTCCGACGGCTCGAGGATGTCGTGCGCCGGGTGGGCGCCGGTCAGGAAGTCTGCCAGGGACAAGTTTCTCCGCTGCAGCACCTCGCTGAGGCTCAGGCCGCCGGATTGCTTCAGTAGAGTCTTGATGTCGGCCAGTCCTCCCGCATCTATGTCTTCATCCTGGTTTTCCTGAAACGTGACTTTATATCAACTTCAGTCTTCGTACAACGACATTCGACGAAGCTTATCACGTTGAAAATAAAGATAAGAACGAGTGCCAACCAACCCACCTGTTTCTTAGCCCTGGAATACGGCCTCCTGTAGGACTTGTCGTTGTGCGAGGGCTCTCGGTCTTCTGTCTGCGCCGTGTGCGGCTCCAGCAGGACGTCGTCCTCTACGAAAGGGGCCACGCTGTAGCCGTCCTCTACGTTGCCGTCCTGGGCAAAAGCGCCCCCGAGGAAGCTCTCCTCGACCGTCTCCGTGTTGAGGTCGGGGCCGTAGCGCTCCTGGCCCTCCTCGCCCTCCTGGCCCTCCTGACCCGCCTCCTGCGTCTCCTGCGGCAACTCCGTGTTGGTGTCCAGCACGGGCAGGTAGGGCCTCTGCTTCCTGCGCCGCCCCCCGCGCCGCCCGCTGCCCTTCCTCCTGCGTCCACGGCGCCGACGCGGAGGCTGCTCGCTCTCCGACCCCTCCGCCTCCCCCTCCCCCTCTTGCGCCGCACCTGTTGGCGGCCCTGGGGGCAACGAGGAGGTGAATTGTCCCACCGCTTTCCATTCCTGAAAAGAACACATTCGATTGTTTACTTCTGCTGTTATTTTTTTTATCAAATAAGTGATTTTCTTTGGAACATCTAGTTTTACTTTGATTACATTATTTTGTCGTCATGTTTCGTTAGTTGAAAGGCTTAATCTCAACTCTTTATATTGCTGTCGGGTTATATTACTTACGAGACTAACATTATTCATGCTTCTGATAATAATTTTCCTAAAATCCTTTGTTCGACGTGGTTTTTGTTACGAACATTAACGGTTAATATGCGATTCGTTTTTTTAAATTTGATAAAAATCATAAATAAATTGTTATACCTATCTCCCAACTCCCTACTACAGCGAAATGCTCGCGATCTTATTTATCTTCAATTAGAGATCTGAGCAAGAGAGATTAGCAGCTCTCTACGCACTCGTACTGGCGAGTGTGCTATGGGCTGTATGCTGTGGGCTGTGCCTGCGCCTTACTGGCTTACTACTGCGGCCACTTTCTTCGTTCCAGCACCTGCTCTGCTCTACGCTGTTAGGCGGCCAGCACGGCTGGTGGTTAGTATTCGATCAACCCGTACAAAAGTTGTTTTTTTTACTACGTTTTTACTGTTGTCATCTTGTAAACTTTAGGTGTTTTTATTACTAAAAGACGCCATATGAAATTGACAAATTACTAACAAGAATTTTTGGTTTTATTTTATTTTGGTCGCGTCTCCCGTCTTATTTTTTGATGCAGTACGGAAGTAAAACGTATCTATAGCTATACTGCGAACTCTGGTCCAAATGCAAGCAAACTCTACACAATCAATTGCGAGTGCCACATTACATGTAATGGCCCACCCAGCTGCGCCCATGTGTAATTTACTCCCTGTCACTTACCATTCATACCAATGTCCTTTTGTATTTCTTAATTGCTTCCTTTAATGTCTTTCTGTCTCTTAAATTGTATTGTAAAGATCGATCTCTAAAATTCTTTTGAACATGCATTATCCCATATGACCACATGTTGGACTATGATCTTTAAGTTGACCATTACCACGACTCTCTGTTCTACCCTCAACCTATTTCATCTCACGCATTCCTATCCAGATGGCACTGCCGTGCGGTACTTAAATATTAATAAGTTAAAGGTTTAATTATTATAATTTATAAATTCTTCCAATAAAAATGATTCAAGTAAAGTGAATATATTTTATCCCCGAACAAAAGCGCGTCTTACCCAAGGAGCATCTGTCGAGTTCATCAGCGAACATGTCATTATTTTATTTTATATTTTTGTCGTGCCAGTACTACCTCTACTGCTAACCGCTCTCCGTCCGATCGCCTTCGCTTTCAACGTGGCTCTCAAACCATCCTAATCCAGCGTTTAGTGCTTATACCCGTTTCGAAATATCATTTCACTTCTTTACTTTCTCGGTTTATCAACGTGAAAATCAATCCGGTTCTCGCGCTCTGACCTCCACCGATTTCACGTAAACGTGACATACATTCACATCTACATGCATACATCAGCATAAAACAATAAATATTAATATCATAAACAATTTTATAGTAGAAGAATTCTGTAGTATCTTATAATACGTACTACCTGTACTGGTTTTTATTATTCGGGTACATTTCCTAGCTGTATGCAACCATCGTAGTTTTTATTCCTAACTATTCTACTCAAGCTCAGTACGATTGACTTATCGCGAGTCTAAAATACACCATTATGTATTGTAAGTCGGCGGTTCTCAACCGGAGGAACACCTCAGAACACCTCGGAACACCAGGGGTAGGCAGAGAGGACGGACCGCCATATAACTCTGTCTTGGCACACACTCCTTGCTTCATTTACATTCATACATCGTCTCATACATACTCTTCTGTTATTCTGGCTCTTCACATGACCCAATTCAAGTATTTGATTTACTTGATCGTGCCATGTCTTTCTCGGGCGTCCTCGACTTCTTCCATTCACTTTCGCAACATATATTCTTCTTTCACACTCCTTTCTTCGTTCATAATTCACATTACAGATAAATGCATATTTTTATTGATTTCTGCGAAATGTGAATGTTGCACGTGCCATGTTGCATGTGCCGTTTGCAGAAGGGCGGATCCGCCCGCATCTTAACCTAACTCTTCCAGTACTGCTCCGTCCACTGGCAACTGACAACTGGCAACTAGCAACTGGCAACTGGCAACTCGCAACGATGATTATGAATGTCTGCCTCACATTTAATCATCCATTCAGTTGCCTTTCCAATGTAAATAGATTAATCGCTCAAGGCATTATTGTAACTTGTTATTTATTGAATAATTTGCATTATTGAATAAATTGAAGTAGAAATCTAAGTAGATTTTACTCAATGCACAATAGCTGTAAAAATACTATGATTTTAAAGTAGTTGGTAAAGTATTGTAAATACATTTACTTCGTTTATCTACTACATACTAAACACAATCATTATAAGTAAAAGATTATGTGAGACAATGTAGTAATATGCTATCTACGAGGCCTGTTCAAAAGAAAAGGTGAATTTTGAATTTTCACGGGCTGTGTACATTCGATTATCGATTTATTTTTTTGTTATGTTGGTACACATATGTTTATCATATGTTAGCAATATCAGCCATTTTGGATTAGTGGTTTGTTTTTGACAACTGGAAAGGTTAGTCACGTTTTTGTGTGTTCTTCGATTTTTTACTTTGAAAAAAAATGGATCATGTACACCATATGTGAATTGGCAAGTTTGCAGACTGGAGTCTCAGGTTTCACACCTCGATAGGTAGATAGGTATCGGCAGTGTCGCTAGTAAATAGTTGCCAAAGGGAGCGTGTCTAGCAGTTCACAATAGTATTCTGATACCAACCCTGATGTATGACAGTGAGGCATGGAAATCCAAAAGTCTCGCGTTCAAATCCCGGCGTGCGCAAATCAAAAGATACTCCAAGTATCGCCCAGGTGAAGGACCACCATTTAGAATTGAAACGTTGATTGAAGTGTCTTTAGCCGTGTTTAGGTGACCAGATCTGAATAGCCAGGTACTTCCAAACCTTCCTCTTACATATCTCCTTACCCTCCCCACTACATTCAGCCTCGCAACATACCCCAACTGGGGATGTCATAGTCACACTGGCTCCAGGCGGTTAGGAGCAATTGAGACTCCTGTGCAGTAATCACTATTAAAAAATGTCTCTAATATCGCGAAACTTCAGAGGGTTAAGGAGAATTTTTTTTTTAATTTTTAGAAAACAAACATTTCTTTGTTTCGAACGAGACAACATTTGAAAAACTCCTTCTACCATCGTAATAAGAGGAAAACGTTTATTGTTCAATGATGGGGGACTTAACCAGCAGAGGAATAGAACCCTTGACGCCTGGATGAGAACCCGACACATCTGTCCACTCAGCTACTGACTGGTCAATTATTAGGTATTCATTCGTGTCAAAGTGTCAGCTCAGTGCCTTCGAATAATGAAACAGCTGTTACGTGTAAAAAAAAAAATTATCAAACTAAATAATCTAATAATAATATTTATAATTAAAATTAAATCACCAACGTCAATCAAAAAATGTTGGAGAAATGTAAGTGACTAATCCTTCGCCAGTATTTCGCTAAGTGTAAAAACTTGTATTATTTTCTCGATTTAGGGAACGCATTTCTTTCTTCACTGGAGGATGTGAAATATGAAATATTGTGAAGGTGGGTGATTACGTACCCTAGTGTCATAGTAACCCGCCACCTCCTCCGGGCCGACGATTTCCATCTCGGGCTCCTCCCTCGCAGGCGCCTCGGGGGTCCCCATGGCCCCCAGGACCCCCAGCACCAACACCACTACCACCAGCCCCTTCATTCTCATTGTCATCACTACACAGCGCCACTTCCTCGACAGAAACTCTTAGCAGAAATTCACTTGTTCCTCACATTGTACTCGTCAGACAGGAAAGCTATAACTGGTCCGTTTTCCATAACACTTGCGGAAAGAAAACACTGTCTGTTTGAAATAATATGATGGTGTAGTTATCGCGTATCAATATGGCCAATGTGTGCCGTTGGGTTTTCTAATCACTAAAGGCCAGCAGCGAGCAGCGAGTGGACGAGTGTAGGCCGTCAGGTGACTGGTCGCGTCCAGTGGGCTGCGGAGGTGTCGGGCGACTGCTGGGCCCGCGCTGGCGGCTGGCGGTGGTGCTGCCCGAAGAAAGTGACCCGTCCTCCCCCCCGGGGTTGGCCAAACAGTGTCGATACAAGGTAGATGGTACCTGCTCGGCGGCATGCCTAATTTTTCGTCGATTTAAAATTCTCTCAGTTTTCGAAACGGTTTCCAAATTTGTTCGCGAGTCGATGTCCAATTTGTGCGTGAACTTTATAAAATTTTATAGTTAATGTTATGGATCTTAGATTTTCCAATTTCAATTTATTAAGCAGATAGCTATCTAGTGCAGATAGGTACTTACTATATGAATTGTAAATAATCAAAACTTACAAACTCCACCATTTAAAAAAACGTGTTTTTATTTCTTTTTTTTAGAACCAACTGATGAATCTAAAATGAATTCATATCCAAAACTCATGTAATTTGATATTTTAAATTAAAAATAAAAGTAACTTTGTTTATAAGACCACTTTATTGGATGCATACACCAACCGGTTTCGGCTCTACCTGAACCTTCTTCAGAGTACTAGGTACCTAGTATATGTTTATTCAACCCTAAACTTTTATTTTAAATTTAATTATGTCTTACCACAAAGTGAGTGCTTCATGTCAAACATTGATATTTTAAGGTTTGCAGTGAATTGAATAACACAAAGAAAAATGAATAAATTGTGAAGAGTGGTGAGAAAACAGTTTATTTCAGTTACCCACAATTCAGTTATGGTGGAGTTGGTGAGTTTAGATTCTTTGCTATTAACTAAAGTATGCTAAATCCGTATTCGCGATTAATGTTTAATTGCTGTCTTATTACCTACCAGGGAGAAAAATAGTTGAGATTACGTTAATACTATAAATACCACGTTAAAAATACACTATAGGTAGGTGATTATTTCACACTCGTACGTGCTCACAAGGGAAATTGTTTGTAGCTAACTCCTCGAAAAAAGATTTGGTTCAACCACCAAGAAAAGAAAATCGCTTCAATCTTAACTTCAAAACTCCTTTAAGATTATATTTATTTATTTATTTATATGGGTTTAAAAACGAATCATATCACTTACGTGAAAAATCCAGTTATAAAAAAACCAGTTAGTGCAATCATTGTTAAATACAATACAAATAGACTTGATACATTAAATTTTTAAAAAATTGTTGTTTTGTACTACTAGATACATACAAAATATACTTAGGGAATTACTCTAACATATTCCGTCTGAAATACAGACCAACTCTACATCAGGGTATCATAAATCATATATTCCTTAAAATAAACCATCGGCTACTATATATAAGCTAAGTAAAACCCCAATCTGCAACAGTTTTCAAGATCTAAGTAAAGCGTTTGATCGCGTATGATACAATAAACTCTGGGAAAAGAGATGTTTCCGTAGATATGTTAAGAATTCTTTAAATTTGCTTTTCAAAGAGTTTTCCAACACATTTTATTAGAAAAGTGGCGCAGGGCAAGGAAGAAGCATTTCTCCGATACTCTTCAATTTCGACACAGATGAGTTAATTCAAAGAAACTTAACTAAAGGAGTATGTGTAGAAAATATTATTACGCAGATGATGTGGTTCTTCCAGCACCATGACGTAGGCGTAGGGCATTAAAGCAACTACTCCGCGTTTGTGAAGAATGTGCCATTGAGGATATGGTGAGGCAGAAAAGTGCGATATCCATTAAAGCTTTGCAGGGCAAACGTCAAACGGATATAATATCGGGTAAATAAATACCTTCTGAAATAAATAATTATCATCATTCAAAGCTTAAATGCTTTTAATGTTTTAGGTAATTATAATATAATATTGATATAACGCAACTGTTCCCGAATAGCGTGTCTAACATTTTTGTTCTTTGCTTAGTTTGGACCTACCTCTAAATTAGGTAGCCACCTCTCCGATCTGGAGCCCTTAGATAACTGAAAAACTCTCGCTTTTTGAAATTTCAGATGTCGGGTGGATATGCTACTGTTCTACCGATATTTCAATGGAAGGTGCCTCGAAGAACTAGCGTCATTGATCCCTATGGCACATTGCACAGACATCCGAAAGCGTGCCCGAAATTCGCACACGACACGTTTTTACGATTTGTTGTGCTCGCCGGTTCGGTTTGTGGAATGACGTTACAATTTTTGTATTTAATCCCTCCTACAATACGGGTTTCTCCAATATCCAGCTTCATTCCTTTTTCGGAAAAAAAAACCACTAAAGATGACATAGACTTCGAGTTTTCATTTCTTCTTTCTCTTCTGTGTGGAGTTGATATACCTTCATTCAAAAAGTCTTACTGCCTGCTCAAGTGTTTCTATATTTGAAATAATGTTCGCGGTTTGTCACGCTTTACGGATGATGGTTAAAATTTTGAAAATATTGGTTTTTGCATTCTCATAATATCATTATGCAAGTCTCGACATTGTTATATTATTTGTACACTTTGAATTATAACTTAGTTACGAATATCGTTTATTAATTTCCGACGACCAGTATTTAGTGTCGCTCGGTATCGGCAACCAATATTGTATAATAGCCGAGTCACGGGCCAGGTTCACGCTTTAATTTGTTGGCCAAAAATAACTCCCATTAGTTGAGTGTCACGAGAGAATGTGGTCGAGGTTAGTTCGACGGCGCGGTAATTCGCAGTTGGCTCTAATCTCGTCTCCTCCAACGGAAGCCATCTTCCCAATAAGCCACGAGTTGAGAGGCTGGGGGTATTGTACGTCTGCCTGTGCATCCCGCTAGTGGGTTAGGCACACACCTCTGGTCTGGAGCCCTTTCGTCAGTATTCCGATTGATGACCCGATTTACGGTTCCTCTACATGAGAGAGTTTGGTTTTTACCCATGGCTGTTTCCAACAGCGTTTATCTCGGGAATGCTGGGTATCTGCAGCCTTAGTTCGAGGAGGGATATAGCATTACTGTGTTTTTGCTCATAAACTCCAGAACGGTGTATTATTAATACCTGACATCCTGGCGGAAATTGGATTTTATGTCCCTGATAATTTCACGCGAGGCCGCCAACACAGGCTTCTGTTTCTTCCCAGGTGGAGAACTAACTTACCAATGGTGATGCCCCTGGGAAGACTTACCAGGTTAATTACATGCCTCGCAGAAAATTTGGATATTTTTCACACGAGCTACAAGTTTAAGCAAGAACTAGCTATTAAGTTCTAACTTTATTATGTACTTCTTGAAATCTATTTTTTTTGTTTTTACACTTATTTTTACCTTAATCTTTGTGTAATTATGATCACAATTTTTTGTGTTTTTTGCAATGTTTTGGTGTAAAACTGTTTTTGCAAATATAAAATAAATATATAAATGACAAGGGCTACCCATCACAATCTCAAGGCCCGCTCTCTGCGTGCAGTTGTATATGACAAAAGGTCTGTTAGTTGATCAATGAGAAGAACTATTTTCACAACCTGACTATCAGTCCTATGCTCTTTTGAACCGCACGTTTGTTGGTTTTTATTATAATTATTTCCAGTGGTCGCGCAATTGGGTTAAGAAGATAATGGATGGTTGGCAAGAGCGAACTGTTGATTGCGTAGCGAGTCATACCTAATTGTATATTATACACCCTTCTTATTAAGTCTACAGTCACTCTATTCTTTTGTAATCTCTCTTTTTATTTTGCTTGGTTTGCGGTTTAAATTAATCAATGGCTGTTCAATAATAGCATGAAGAACAGCATTTTAATGGTGGCATGTTCTTACTTCCCAGCAATTAATATGGAACTTGAGCCAAGATCCCCTTTCTAGGTGTTAGTCGTATGTTCTTATTTGTAGTTTTTTCGTATTAGTTGGCATTTGCTCATAAATTATACCGAGAGACGTACTCGTAATTAATCGTAAGAAAGTTATGTGTTGTGGGTAATTTATGAATTCTAAAGTTATCTGTCAGGTATAAAACGCGCCAATCAAGTAAACTCAGTTTCTCTAATAAGTTAGTTCTGTGGGAGGTACCAAGGTACTTTAAGTCATTTTGTGACGCCCTTGAGCCGATTTACAAAAAATGGCGCTTACAAGTGATACGTGCGGAAAATTGATATTAAAGTTTACTTCAAGTTTAATATCAGTTTTAAAGCAATATACTGAATATTAATATCCATGTCAATGTATTCTAGGTAATGCAAATTTTAACCATTAATTTACTAATGAAGCCATCTTGGGAGATAGGTACGTAATTGCATTTACATAAATTCGCGGTAAGCGGTTCACATCGAACGTACACACTATTTCGTAGAATTTATAATTATGCAGTTTTCATTATTTTATTGTTAGGTATGGTTTTTATTTTATTGTTTAGTGTAATATTAAATAATTGTTACATGTTTGACACAGTGTAGCGTAAAGTAAACATATGACTGTTCCACACCATAAATAAACGATGTTCTTGCGTTTGTTAAGGGAATTTCGCTCAAGTAATAAAATAATGTTTAGTTTTTACAATACAGCAGAGAAACGTACGAAGTAGTTGTGCTGAATTAGTTATTTATTGTAATAAATATTTGTAAATAATGATTAACACAAGGTTTGTAGAATAAGAAAAAAAAACAATAAAGGACAATCAAAGTTTGATGTAATTTTTTTTTTTTTCGTGAATACCGGACAAGAGTCTAAACTGCTCCCAACCATCTAGAGCTAGTGAGACTATGGCATCCTCAAAAGGGGTATGTGGTGAGGCTGAAGGTAGTGGGGGAGGGAAGGAGATGGGGAAGGGGAAGGTTGGGAAGTACCTGGCTATTCAGATCTGGTCACCAAACACGGCTAAAACCATTTCAAGCAACGTTTCAATTCTGAATGGTGGTCTTTCACCAGGGCGATACTTAGAGTATCTACCACTCTGAATATATCAATGTAAGCTGTAATTCATGAATATTGTGTATAATTTTTAGGTTAAGATAAATATTGTTAAAGGAAGTTATTCCTAGATAGAGGTAGGTATTTTTTTAAATTGCCTAGTATTCAATTTTAGGATTTTATAAGTAGGAATAATGCCTACATTCGTTATTCTTCATCGCCTTATCAGTCAGCAGTAATGCTGTTCTACATTCCGTCAAACCGTAGGTCGTAGCTCGTAGCTCGTCCGTCGTAGAATGTAGCTCTGCCTGTGCGTCAGGGCCGAGCGGTTAACGTACCTACCGCGCCGAAGGTCTCCGAGGGGATATCCGGCGCGAGGTATCGCACCATCTACCGCTACCGGTCAGAATATGATCTCCAAGTTTTATTATCGTCTACCTTCGGATAAACACGTTCATTCAATCTGAATCCATAAAACATTTCAACTAAATGAATGCCGCTTTTTATATCTTCTGATTATTTTCGTCCGTTCCGTCGCCTTCGTAAAGATTTTTTTATCAACAGCTCGTCTTGTGATAGTTTAATTAATTGGAAACAACACAATTCGCTTCTGCTGGCGCAATCGGTATGTTTTCGTCACGTGGAGTCCGTCCACAGTCTGTGGGAGCGGGCTTTCGGTCGGTTGACGCCACAGATCCTAGCGAAACCGCGCCGACCTCGCCGACCTCGCCCGCCGCGATAATTCCGCCGAGGAGTTCGTTGGCTGATGAACTCTCCGCGAGAAGAATGTGTTTCAGAAGCAACTTTCGCCACCATCGTCTCACCATTGTTTCGCACTTTCCGGGGTTCCTACCGACACCCATTCTATTGCTTTATAAATAATACAGCACACTATACATAGCCTGTTCAAAAGAAAAGGTGAATTTTGAATTTTCGCGGGCTGTGTACATTCGATTATCGTTTTTTTTTGTGATGTTGGTATACGTATGTTTATCGTAGGTTAGCATTATCAGCCATTTTGGATTAGTGGTTTGTTTTTGACAACTGTAAAGGTTAGTCACGTTTTTGTGTGTTATTCGATTTTTTACTTTTGAAAAAAATGGATCAAAGAATAAAATCCATGATTTGTTTCTCCATAACTCCAGGACGCTCATCGTCATTAAAATCTTCTCGGCCTTCTGTAAAGCGCTTGTACCACTTATAAACACTTTTTTGAGACAAAGTAGACTCGCCGAATGCCACAGTCAACATTTTAAGTGCGTTGGAGCACTTTATTCCATTTTTAACGCAAAATTTAATACATATTTTTGATCCATTTTTTTTCAAAATTAAAAAATCGAAGAACACACAAAAACGTGACTAACCTTTCCAGTTGTCAAAAACAAATCACTAATCCAAAATGGTTGATAATGCTAACATATGATTAAACATATGTGTACCAACATAACAACAACAAAAAATCGATAATCGAATGTACACAGCCCGCGAAAATACAAAATTCACCTTTTCTTTTGAACAGGCCTCGTACAGGGTGGAACGGCATCCTGTTACCCGACAGACTTACGCCAGCGATTCTGGAAGCTTATTTTCGTAGTAAAGCAGAGTCATTTTAAAAACTAAAACAAAGGGAGAAAGATTATAAATCAATCGAGAATAATTATTAATGCCTTAGAAAATTTAGTAGAAAGTTTTTGGCGGAATGGAATGAAAAGCTTGTTTCATGTTTTTGACACAAAATAATGAATGTGTGGATTTAGGTTGAGGTGTTTCAAACATTCGTCACATTTTACACCGTCACAGTAAAATTCAAAGATTAACGACAGGCAGGTCGCACATGCATCTATCACAGATATTGAAAATATTAACTTTGACAGTATTGTTAATTACTCGTGAAAAGTAATTTCACGTGATTTATGGGCCAATGGCGGCTGACTGCAAGTCTGATCCCCCGGGGTCTGGTTGTCTGGTTATTGTATCATTTCTATGCGCGTCATCTTCCTGCTTTTTATGAGCATTTAATTCATCGGCCAAGAAGTGCAGTATTTATATTTGCCACAGAGTGCAGCTTCCTAACAGGTTATACCGTGTAAGCAGTGTAGAAATCGCTTCTCACTGTGAATGGTACCCTAGCATACTAGAATACTGGATGCAACCATTTAGTGCCCGTGAACTACCTATATATAGTACCTACCTACTAAGCCCGTCACAAAACTTCGAACCATCTGAATTGCAACACTTAATTAACAGTTTGAAGTTTGATTTCGTGTTGATTTCATCGGAACAAACACTACAAAACTTTCAACACCGTTGACACAATCCATCGCAAACCAAACAAGTTCACTTTTGTAAGATAATGAATAACGATCCAATAAATTCCTAATTTCTTTTGAAAAACCAAAAAGCTATGGAGCGTAGCTAGTAGCTACTAAGCGCATAGACACACTTAAAGAATACTTATTGTAATCTCAACGTTTTTTATTGGTTTTGTTGTATTCTCTATTTTTATCAAATTTATTTATTTGTAGGTTAGCTGTGAGGATTTGGAAACTATCAACTAAAATATGTAAAGTAAAAATACGTATATTTATTTTGAACTAGCAGATAAAAACCCGCTCCCGCGTGGTTTAGTCACGACACACACATCAAAACGAACATAGTGAGTAAATCGTGAAGGACCGTAATCGGAAGAAAATTTCAAACTTTTGTATGTATGAGCAATTTTACATCGAACGTGGCAGAAGAGGCTTACGGTATTAATACTATCAGATAATAGCGAAACATACGAAATATACAATTACAAAAACACATCATTCAAACGCAGACGCTTGAACACAGCCCTGATTTACTTAGCTTAATTACCTTCTATGTATCTAACAGGTCCACTCGATCCATAAATTCTTTTTAAATGTAACAATAATATCGGGACTGGGTCATTTAAATACTCGCTTGTACCTAGATTGCATGCAGTGAGTAATTCTATCGCTGAAATAGTAGATATATTCAACTGCACTGAATCTAGTTACAAGAAGGCTATAATAGCATACCTCTTTCAAAAATACTAGTGTTAATTTGCATGATAATATTTCTATCAACTTCAACATGTTTTTGGGTGCTAATCATTGTTATTTTTTATGCCACTGTTATTTTATGTTTAATATCTTATGTTATGTAAAAGCCCATGAGGGCGTATATAATTAAATAAATAAATAAACACCTTAGTACGTCCACGTTCTCCTAGTGAGTGAACATACACATATAAAAAAAACATATATTTATTAATCCATTCACACGCTCACCTTTAACTCTTCAACGATGAGCACAATTTATTTTAATTTTAAAAGAAATAAACAAAACATCGTAATACATCCGCTCCCCGTGGGTGTCTGCGGCAAGCCGGTAAGGGGGCAGTGTACTATTTACATCGCACACTACTGTACAGTTTACTCGCAAACCAGAATACTCCGCGCCGGTTGTTGTTGTAACAACACGTATGTTGATCGCGGCGGGAGGATTCCACGTGCTTGGGAAGAAAGCTCTGTGCGCTGGTGCGGCGCAAGTGACTAGAGGTGGCCGCTGGCAGTGTGCGCGTGCATCACACACTGGCCAGCGAGGCGCACAATGGACGCCGGTCAACCTTCCTTAACCCTCATTGTGCGGCTGGCTACATATGTAGCCAGGAAATTTCGGGCCTAGCTGACGGCTGGCTACATTCGTAGCCAAGGAGCGTGGATCACTTTAATCTTTATTTCTAACGTTTATTTGCCGAGTAAAGGCCAAAGTAAAAATGTTATTTCATGAGCCTGATGCTTTGTCTACCATATTAAAATTTTAAATCATCACTTTTACTCGAGGATTTTTAAATTATGAGCGATGTTTTCAACACGCATCTCACAGAAATCTGTCGTCGGAAGAAACGCCACACACACAGTTGCGTTTGAACTTGAGTGTATCGGTCACGCCGCGCTCGCCTGTCGGTACACGTATTTGGTGTGTTTGTTTCCCTTTTTCGGGTACCCATTGTTTGGTTATCGTTTCGGGGCGCCAGTAACTGGAGATTGTTTACAACTTGACTTTATTTTATGTTTATTAACATTTATAATTTATTGGATTAGTCGTGTTTATATTTGTGAACTTTATTACTTATATCATTGTTTATGTTAACAACATAAACAAAAAAATGGATCGTTTAAAAGATTTTTCTATGTGTGACGATGATGAGTATAGAGTGAACAATATAGAGGATACAGATGATCCTTCAGAAATAAATGATGCCGAAATTGAGGATTCCCATATATTCGAAGTTAATACCACGGCATAAATAAATGCACAGATTTTTTTCACCTGAATGGATTGATGGTAGCCGCTTTTTGTCCTGTTGTGCACGAATTCAACCAACAATCTGGATAACGAAATTGCGAACTGAATGAAGAAAGCCGGGAAATTAACTTCTTTGAACTATTTCTCAGTCGTGATATCGTAAGCGGAGTTGTGGATGAAACCAATTGGTATTATGAGCAAGTCAAGACCAATAAACCATTCCCTCCCCAGTCTCGCATGTATAAATGGAAGGATGTTATTGTAGATGAATTATACGTATTTATTCCATTGACTATGCTGATGGTTCGGAGTAAAAAAGGCCAAATCAGTCAATACTAGACAACTGATAAATTAATCGCATCGACAATTTTTAAAGAGATTAATGTCTCGGGATCGCCACAGGTCTATACTAAGTATTGTAATGTTCGCTGACGAACTCGACAGATGCTCCTTGGGTAAGGCGCGCTTTTGTTCCGGGATGTAGAATAAAATATAATCACTTTACTTGCATATTTTTTATTGGAAGAATTTATAGAGTACAATATTTAAACCTTTAACTGTACATATTTATGTTCCGCACCGCAGTGCGTTCTGGATGTAATGCTGAGAAGAAATCGGTTGAGGGTAGACAGAGTCGTAACAATGGTCAACCCTTAAGATCATAGTTTTAACATGTGGTCCATGGAACAATGCATGTTCAAAGGAATTTAGAAATCGGCCCTTACAATACAATTTAAGAGACGGAAAGACATTAAAAGAAGCAATTAAGAAATAAAAAAAGGACGTTTGTATGAATGGTTTTTGACATGAGTTAACTGCACAAGTGGTGCGAATGGGTAGGTCTCTTTACACCTCCGCATTTTAAATGAAAATATATGATGAAATTTATTTTATACTTAAGCTTCATATTTTTATATTAAATTCAGCTTATATTTTCAAAATTACTCAAAAATAGAATATTAAAATTAACATATGCAATATAGGCGTGACATGCCTAGTTCAAGAAATCACTTTTTATTATTTGAAAAAACTTATTTCTAATTTTTGCTTTGATGTTTATGCTTATTAATTTTATTACATTTCTTATACATCTTGTAAATAGGGTACATACATATCAATTTTAAAATAGTCAAATAGGTGAAAACAAAGTCATTAATACTAACAATTTTATTTATAAATATTTCACTTCCCAAATTATCAGTGATTTTAGTTATTTAATTTATGACATGCTAATAAAATTTGGTGATTATCAATATTATTTGGATACATAATATGTAAATTTCTAGAGATGAGCTTATGAGTTTCTTACGATTACAACAATTATCATTAATTTATATAAAAACATGGTACAATTGATTCAAAATGAACTGTCGAAATCTTTATCATCTGTTATTAAAATAGTATTTTGTGTGTATACCTTTTACATTCGATTAATACTTAAATTCTTGTACATTCTAATTTAAATACAATTAATATATCATTGTCCTTGCAAGTGATTGTAGCAATTGTTGGCTTGAAAAACATTTGAATCCATTTATTATTTTCTAATTTATGCAATAATTCATTACATATTTAAAAAATCTAGTTTACATAGAGTAATATAGGTTTTGACATTTACATAATATTTCATTATTAACTAAGTGTTTATAATTTTCAGGTTCATTCATAATTACATAGTTAAACTTATTTTCTAAAATGGCAAGGTACGCCATTGATGGTAAAATAAAGGTATATGTATTATCTTTTCGTGAAATAGTTGAAGACATTAATTTATAAGTGTTATATCTAACACAGTTAAGTAAAGAGTTTTGAATTACAAACATTTTATTTTATTTAATTAAAAAAAACTTATATAATATAATAGTTAAAATTGTTTTATTTTCTAAAGAATATAGGTGACATTAGTATAGTTTTGCTTAATTTATATTTTCTCTTCATTCAGTTTAAATTTTCTTCATAATAATATTTGATTTTGATTAACATAATTCAGTGTTATTAACCTTTTAATTATACGTTATTATTTTTAATTTATTTGAAACATTTTAATTTTAATTTAAGCATTTTCATTTTACTTAAATTAATTTATTTTTCCCTTTAAAATCTAAATAAGATTAATATTAATGTTGTCGTTTTAATCTATTGGCATGAACTGTTACAAATTTATTTTTAATTTTTATTGTATAGTTTACAGGTGAATTTATCTCAATTATTTTATAAGGTCCGTTATATCGACTACTTAGTTTTTTTTGATTTTCCTGTTTTAATATTTTCATTTTCTAAATATACAAGGTCTCCTATTTCGAATTTATCTGTTTTCTTGTTTCTATCGTAATACTTCTTATTGATTTCTTTAGACTTGATGCAATTATCTCTGGCAATTTTTTTGACTTAATTGTAATTTTAATTTTAAATCGTCTAAATAATTTTCGTATGTATACTTAAATTCTGGGGTTTTAATTGTCCTAGAATTATTATTTGTGTTATCCCGTCTAATATTTCTAACGTTTCCCTTTTTATGATGTTCCGCTAAAGGCTCTATAACCACTTGTATAGGACCAAAAGTGACATCTTTATCGCTAGCATTTAAGATTGATGTAAACGCACTCTTATCGGAGTTCACCTTAACTATGCTAGGACATAGATAAACATCTTTTATAATTTCTTTATCCGGGCAAATTCCTTCCCTTATACTACTTTTATTTATAATATTAATTTTAATTATTTTCTCTGTACGCGCAGGGATTGTATAAACATATGTATCATCGTTCGTTTTTACGATTTTATTTTGTCGTGATTTATTGGTAATATTATCATTAATTATATTTATCTTTTCACAGTTAAAAGTTTCATCTGGAAAATATTCTTGAGCTTTCGTTAACTCGATATCGCTTTTACATTTCACGCGATTTGATTTTTTAATTTTAATTTTAGTATTCTTCTTACATTTATTATTTTTCTTAACGCGATTGCTTTCCGTCTGAATGTTTAATATTTATTTTAGAATTCTTTGTATGAAAGTGGTTTCTTTGACCATTTTCTTTATTTAATTCACTTGTAACGTTTTTTGACTTTTCAGGATTTTGAGAGAGTACGTGCATAGACGACTTATTGATCTCGGTGTATTCCTGACCCATGGGTTCGGAATTATCCTGACGAAGTAAAGGAATACGTTCATCTTGAATATAAAGACATTGACTAAAATAGTCTATTCTACATTTATATCTTTCCAAGAAATCGTTTCCTACTATTCCATCAAATGGAATAGAAAACTCATTATTTACAATGTAAAATTTATGATTAATGTTTTTATTATTAATGCATATATTTAAATTTATTGATCCAATTGTTTTATTTGGATTTTTATTTGAGGAATCTATACCTCTTAACGACAGAATGTCGTCATTTTTAAATTTAATATTTTTGTTTTAAGACTTTTAATTTAATAAGTGAAATATCTGCTCCAGTATCAATTAAGAATTTATTTAAAGTATTTGATGCAATTTTTAATATTTTTAAATTTACGAAAGTAGAACAGAATGAATGATTTAATGTACCTAAAAAGCCCGAATTAACTCGTCGGAATCCTTTAGAATGGCCAGTTCAAAGGTCCTTACTCGTTTAAAGGAACCTTAGGATTATTTTCAAGTTGTTTTTTATAGGCTAATATCCTACAATTTTCTATATTGTGATTACTCCTTTTACAATATTTGCAAAACATAACGGATGTTGGATTTTTAATGATTCTGACATTGTTGAAATTATTATTAAAAGATCTATTCTTGAATCTACATTGAGACGTATCATGATTATTTTTCTTACATATTTTACAGAAGGTATTATTACTGAATGGAATTTTTTGATATTTTCTAATTTCATATTTTGATTTTAATTCTTGTTCTTCGGCTAAAGCTAATGAAATTGCTGATTCTAATGTTTCTGGCTTTTTTGTGATTTCACCAACAGATTTAAATCGTCATTTAATCCTGTTATGAAAACATTTTTAGCCTGGTTTTTTAAAAGATTAATGCAAGCTTCTCGAGCTTCGCATGACAAATTAACGTTTTCATTATTTACGCTATTAATTAATTTTACATAACAATTTTCTACTCTACTAGAATAGTTAAATATGTTTTCATTCAATAATTGTTTGCAAGAGTTCAATTCTAAATGCCACTGATTAGTTGTTCTTCTATCTGAATATATGTCTAGCAAATGTGATTTTAATGTTTCAAAGTTATTAAAATTTCGATTAAGAATGAGAGATCTGGCATTTCCAGTAATTTTACTCTCAATTAATGTATATAAAATATCTTTATGATTTTTATCGACTAATTTTATCGCTTTTTCACTATTATCAATAAATTCAAAAAGTTTGGATTTATCGCCATCAAATTTAATAAGAATTTTTTCAGCTAAATTTAAATCTATAGTGTTTTCTTTCTTTAAAGACATGATTGATTCTTTGGAATTTAATGAATTATTACAAGAAAAAAGTGAAGTTATTAATATTGTACAAAAAAATGTTAAATGGTTTAAAAAATTTACTATACAAATCTCCGACTTACATAAAAAATAGTTGAATCTGCATTGTTTCTCCTTTTCTGTTTCTTCTTTTTCTTGATGTTGTTGATTTTCTTCTTCTTCTGGATTCGGAACGACGATTGTGATCTGCACCTGATGAGCTGCTGAACTGCCTCCAAGTAGATCTGGTCTCACGGGAAGGCTGGTTGTGGAAACTCGGCTTCAGAGTAGACTACTCCTCGGGAAAGGCTGCTGTTTGCTTCCAGATGTGTTGACTTCCAGTAGTGAAGATGATTGATTGCAGGATTCGTACAAGCGTCACGATATTTGCGTAAAAATGCTTCAAGTTTTTAAAGCCCGCTAGATCCGTGATTTTAATGAAGTAAATTATTCACATCCCAATTACTTCTGACACCACTGTAATGTTCGCTGACGAACTCGACAGATGCTCCTTGGGTAAGGCGCGCTTTTGTTCCGGGATGTAGAATAAAATATAATCACTTTACTTGCATATTTTTTATTGGAAGAATTTATAGAGTACAATATTTAAACCTTTAACTGTACATATTTATGTTCCGCACCGCAGTGCGTTCTGGATGTAATGCTGAGAAGAAATCGGTTGAGGGTAGACAGAGTCGTAACAATGGTCAACCCTTAAGATCATAGTTTTAACATGTGGTCCATGGAACAATGCATGTTCAAAGGAATTTAGAAATCGGCCCTTACAATACAATTTAAGAGACGGAAAGACATTAAAAGAAGCAATTAAGAAATAAAAAAAGGACGTTTGTATGAATGGTTTTTGACATGAGTTAACTGCACAAGTGGTGCGAATGGGTAGGTCTCTTTACAGTATGCTCCATTTCTCAGACACCAAAAAGTAAGCAAAAAACGATACTACATTTAAAATAAGAAACTTTGTAGATTTAGTGTGTAAAAACTTTTAAAAGTATTTTTATTAACTTAAAAATTCGTGTATGGAAGAGTCGTTAGTTTTATTCAAATGAAGGCTTCGGATAAAGCAGTATCTTTTTAAAATATATCACACGATTCTAAATTTTTAATAAATATTATACGCCTGGCCCCATTCAACTAATGTGTGGTCACCCAGTTCAATGCCGACGCAGCGTAATGTGAATGTGTGTGTAAAAGGGACGACTTATTTTAGTGTCCTACAAAAATATTTTTTAAAGTAAATAAAATGCAATAAAATAAAGTTTTATGATTTAATAATATGTGAAAAAGTACATTTATGATAATAGACTCGTTAAGTTTTACAATAAACCCTACCTTTACCATTCTGTGAGTGATTATTTTATCGAAGAATAAAATCCATGATTAGTTTTTCCACAACTCCAGGACGCTCATCGTCACTAACATCTTCTCGGCCTTCTGTAAAGCGCTTGTACCATTTGTAAACACTTTTTTTAGACAAAGTAGACTCGCCGAATGCCACAGTCAACATTTTAAGTGCGTTGGAGCACTTTATTCCATTTTTAACGCAAAATTTAATACATATTTTTTGATCCATTTTTTTCAAAAGTAATAAAATCGAAGAACACACAAAAACTTGACTAACCTTTCCAGTTGTCAAAAACAAACCACTAATCCAAAATGGCTGATAATGCTAACATATCATAAACATATGTGTACCAACATAATAACAACAAAAAAATCGATAATCGAATGTACACAGCCCGCGAAAATTCAAAATTCACCTTTTCTTTTGAACAGGCTATGTATATGTTTTATGCAACCAAGTTTATAAAAAATATATTTTCATACTTAAAAACCTTTATAACAGAGCTGGTTTCTATTAATCGTCAATCGACCTCCAAATGTTCTTCTTCTGTGGTCAGTAAGGCGCAGTAAGACGTAAACGAACATATGCTTGAACTTTCTTACATGTTCACTTCTTCTCGCGCGTTTTTTTTACAGATAATATCATCATTTTGAAGGAAATATGTAGCAAGGTTCAGAATAGGTTTATTGCAAACACGCTGATGAAGGTAATGATCGCCCCTTCTTACATACGAGACGAAACCGAACCGATACGCAGATGCACGTGTACTGTTGCAGGGTTGTTAAATCTAATTTTTCCTAAATGCATATTATATTTTCGGTAATATTATTTTATACGTTTTATGTGTTTAACCTTCACTTCATATAGAGAAGTAGCAGATTTCAATAGAACTTTATTGAGATATATTTTTAATTAAACATAGATTTCAGTGTAAACTCCATACAAACATCAAAAATTACCTCTCCAATCGAACTCTATTAAGCATAGAATTTATCCACCCGTTCTAAAACTGTTCATATAATATTTTTTTTTAAAAATCGACAAAATAAGGAATATCGAGGGAAATTCCTCCAAATTATAGGGAAAAATCAAAATCTAGTGAAACACGAAGTCGAGTCAATATTTTTTCGGGAATGTTCGTTTGCAAGTTCGGATTTACGAGCAAATATCGAGAGCCAATCCATTCTAAGGAACAATGTACAATATAATTTTGGCGGAAATAATTATAATTATAATAATTATAACTGATTTTAATAATATCAATTTTTTTACTTTATTTCACAATAAAAAGTTAATTTAAAGTTAAAAATGTGTTATTATTAAAATCATTAAAATGCAGTTCCACCACGAATTAACAGTTTCAAAATTATAAATAATAAAATTACAACTATTTTAGAAAATCTTCATAATATCGTCAGCTCTCTCCCCCCTCTTAAAGGCTCTTAAAACTCAGAATTAAAGAATTCATTCCATCTTGAATAACAGTTTACCCACGCCGCAGCATCGATCGCCGCATCTCCACATATTGATTCATTCGTACTATTTTAGAAGGTTGTTAGTCTGCATTTGGTTACCGATATGCAGAGGTACTACTAAATCGACATGTAGTCAATTGCAGGAAAATGAGAACCAGTGATTGTACATAGGTACCTAGGTAAACAACAACTTTCAGGCTTTCGCAATTCGACCAACCTCTCGATAACCGTGACGTCTTGAGTGAGTGACTCTAATCATTAGCTCTATGTTACGTCAATATTAATTTCCTCCGTCCATCGTTACTTATATTATTACCATTTGATTTGGGTCCGTTCAACCTTGCGCAGCGATATCGAAACATTTCGTTAGTTCGCAACACTGACCAGTGACCAGTGACCAGTGACCACGAGTGCAGATGCTGAGCAAATACTCGATAAGTAACCGCGATCGATCCGCGGCGGGAAAGTCTGCCTTAGAATAATAATTGTATTCATAGTGTAATATCTCTTGGAAAGTTTCTCGGAAGCGCAAGGCTGGGAGGCTGGAGACGACCGCCTCTCGCTCGAAGCGCGGCGCAGTCAGTGACAGGCAGTGTGGGCAGTGTAGGCAGCGTAGGCAGCGTAGGCTAGCGGCTACTAGAGCCAGTCGTCACACGGCGGCCAGTTTCACTTGCTCCGCTGCTAGAAAGCTGCAGAGAGATTTGATCATGTTTGTTATCAGCTGTCCAGCTATTTCGTTTTTGCACCTTTTCTTTTTCGTATCACGATTATCTGATAATTATGGGATTGGAAGACACTTGTACGTAAATTGCACTCCCTCTACAATCATTAAAAGGCATGCATTTGCCTACCGAAGGTATCTGATCCACACTACGACGAATTTATCGCGGATTCTACCGAATCTGTTAACTTGTGGCGGTAAGAAAAAATACAATATCTCGCGTATCATTTTAACATTAAACATATCGGCACTTCTGCAGGATCTTCGAATACACCGTGGGTAAGAACCCCGTTTATTGTACTGCTGCGATTGCTGCAGTGAGCCGTGTAAACTAGTTTTATTTGGGGATTATGTTACCACGTACTTGTAGTAAATAGAAATAAATAAAGCCATCGGCTTATGTATTTGATTAATTTATGTTATATAAATAATTCAGATCACATTTGAGTCCTGGATCGAAGTCCGAAGCTTGAACTCTCCTCTGTTCACCGAATCCAGCCTAAAAGTGGTATATTTATGAAATTGCACGAAGTTTTCTCCGTTTTCTCACAAAGGAGAATGATCTAATTCAGTTCTGCATAGATGTTTCGTGTAGGTATTTGAGATAAAGAGTGTCTTCACGGAAACCGACAGCAGCAGCTTCCGTGTGTCACGCGAGGGACTGCATTGTTACCCTTTCTACACTCGACCAGGTTTGACTCGTTTTGGAAAACTTGTTAAAATTGCAGACTATTTTTTTGTGTAATTTGAGACGGGTAGTCTATGAGATGAAGCGATTTTAGCCTTACTTATGTAGTGGCTTCGTATTACATGGGCGTGTGCTGCATACCTTGGAGAAACAATGTATGGAGAGAGAGCTAATTATTTTTACCCAACCGATACAAACTTGCGATAAATCACTTTCTCCGGGTTTTTACGTCGTACACCATGAGAGAGAAAGAGAACAAATATAATACTCCGCTTCTACGTACTGTCACAATGATCTTGGGCTCCTGGGTCACCGCGGGACTCCGCCAACGTTTTTTATTACGCCACTAAACTTGACACAACTAAACGGTTTTTTAGGTTAGATGCTATATTTTTGTTGATTTCAATACTGTGAAAAAGTGGTTATACGAATAAACAAAAACATTATGTCGATGTGTGATATGAATGGATGTATAAATACCCTAGCCTCGGTCTTAGCCACACCCAGGTCCGCCGACTCAGGTAAAAATCATCTAAAACTGACTACACTGCCTTGGATTTTTACCACTCTATATATTTCAAGCTGCACACAAAGCTATCGTATTATCAATGCAAACTTAAGTTTAAAAGTAAACTTAGGAAGGCTTTATTGAGTAGTGTGCGGCGAATGAGGTTGTCAACCTTCGCGGATCTCGCGGCATTGACCGACATAGCGCGCCTATTATATAACTGCACACAATACACTTCCTCGGCCGGCTGCCGCCCGGATACATCAGATACGTAATCGCGATTAATCTCTGTTGATACTCCGAAAAATGTTAAATTATTTACGTTTTAATCGAGTCGTTGCGAAATACGTTTTTGTTAACGCAACGTAACTAGATTCGGTTGATAAAATTAGCCAAATAACTGCGACGTTCGTGAGAATTAACCTAATACACCCGTACGCGCAATAACCATATTTGTGTTGATATTAGGATCTGTCGAGATTCAGCAATAGCTAAAAAGCTTTTGCATAATAACTCGTATCAGGCCAACGAGTTGGAGTCAGAGTCACAGTCAGTATGGTATGTAGAGCTTCTAACTAACCGGCTAATTAGTCTTACCGGTTTTCAGTTATTTTTATACCCTGACCGGTTTCGTTGTGATCCAATCCGATCGTGTATTTCTATCTTCTTCCATCCACTGGGGCTTCATTTTTTTCCTGACACCCTTTCTGCGGCAATCCGCTCAATGTGTAGAAGCCATCACATCTTTGATTTCTACATCTTGTTCACTATCATAAAATTACTTTTATTTCATTATTTACGGAACTCGTCATTCGCAATAAGGACATACGTGGTTTTACCACACAGACGCCTTAGGAATCTCAATTTTACTACATTCACGGTAGTTTTCCCTAATATTTGTATAGCTGATGCATGACATCGACTCAGTTTATTTTTTCTGATTATTATTTGTCTTTTTCACGTTTTTTTTCTAGCCATACACTTTTCTATTCATACCCATATAATTGTATTGTATAATATCATTTCCTTTTGCATGAGGTAAACATTGATTGTTGGGTTGCCAACCTAAATATTATTTTATGTTTATAATGTTGTGAATTGAACTCCGTTGCAGATAGCATAGCTAGTCTTCCTTTCATTGACGACTTTTCATTAGCGGCTACTGCCTACAGTCATTATTCTTCTCAGAAGTCCTTCGCGAAGTGCACACACTTATCCACTAATTGCAAAACTTCGGTTTCAGTTTTAACCATACTGATATGGATACGTTAAATCAGACCTTCTCGCAGCACACAATATTTAGTCCACGATGTCGTTTCTGATATTCTGACAATCCATGAGAAACATCTGGATTGTTTGTATCGTGTACCCGGCCTCCGGGCTCGTGGCCTCCGACCATTCATCATGAATGCATTTCTGTAGGAGCTGCTACTCACTTTCACTGTAATCATTCATCTTGGGAGTTTTTGGCTTCTTAAATTGTCCATGGTTCTCATATTAAAACGAAGAATGGAGATACGTAATATAAGAGTACGTCCATGGTTTCTATTTAAAGTAGTTTTAGTTGGAGATTCTACTCTTAGCTATTCGGTACTCGCCTATAAAGCAATAGTAACAAACTCTTTCGAGTTTCAAGCTCTAATAATAATAATAACATTTTATTTCAGCGGAACAGAACGGTGGGTGCAATACTCTGTCTGCCATATAAATAATAATACATACTAGCAGATAAAAACCCGCTACCGCGTGGTTTAGTCACGACACACACATCGAAAGAAAACATAGTGAGTAAATCCCAAAGGACCGTAATTGGAAGAAAATTTCAAACTTTTTTTACGTATGTGCAATTTTTCCATCGAACGTGGCAGAAGACGGCTTACGGTATTAATACTATCAGATGAGTTAAATGAAAACAATGAAAGAGATGACATAAAATAAAATTAAAATATCAATAAAAGTAATAAATAACATAAAATTTAAGAAAATAATATAAAATGATAATAACAATATAAAAAGTATATGCAATAGCATAAATAATAATGCAAAAGAGAAAAGAACTTTGACGGCGGATTGAGGCAAATTTTCCACCTGTGATGTAGGGGCGCACTGTGCCACTGGGCGGCAGCCTGGACGGGAGTGTTCTCGGATTCCCGGTAGCGCCGCGCCGTCTCGTTCCGGCCACTCTGTGACGCATCAGAGCAGCGAACCCGTGCACCCTTCTACCCTTCCCTCTGCAAACATCTGTGAGGCGCTGCATCGCCAAGGAAGACCGAAAGCGCCCTGTGCGCGTGGTTGTACTGCACTCGGAGCGTGCTCATGACTGCTCGTGTATATCTGGCCCAGAGTTCGCAAGTGTACAGGCTCATTACCGGAGGACTGCACTTATTAAATCTCCTGGCGAGCATGTTGGCAGTGCTCTTCTTTGGCTTCTATCTATCCTTCTTGTCATTTAAATCGTCAGTTACGATATGACCCAAATATTTAATTTCACTGTTGATATTCAAATCAACTCCGCCGAGACGTATGGGCGGGATGACAGTAGGTCCGGTAATGCTAACTAAGACTAACGAAACTTATTACTCATCTTTTCTGAAAGTCATATCCATGAATATAGTTGAAAACCTTCAGAACTATCCCGTAGTGCCTAAATCCAGTGTTATATTCCCTTTTTGCACTATTATGCATGTCGACAGTTCCAAGTCCGAACCTTTTCACAGCCCGCGACATCTGCAAATAAGTATGTAAATAATTTTCACGTGTCTTTATTTTATAAAGCCTCGTTTAATACAACTGGAAAAGCAAAGCATTTAAAAAGTAAATCAATGTTTTTTATCTTTGTCAAACGTCCTCGGGGTGAAATTTCATAAAATAACACTTTTAGCGAATATAAAATGCCGTGTTTGTCTGTATTTGAAAATTATGGACGATTTGAAATCTACCAAAACATTCCTTTTATCGGTCGGTAGCTGAGTGGAGAACGCGTCGAATTCCCACCCGGGCGTCGTGCGTTCAATTCCTCTGCTGGCTAAGTCCTCCATCATTGCACAAGCAACATCTTCCGCTTTTTTATGATGGCAGTAGGAGTTTTTCAAATATTGTCAGGTTATTCGTAACCCGGGAATGTTTGTCTTACTTTTAAAAAAAAATAATTAAAAAAAATTTAAATTTAAAAAATTTAAAATTAAAAACTAGTTTTCTAACTGCTCTCTCATTCAATCCGCCATATACGAGTATAGGATGCTGAAGACCGACAATGGATATTTTCAATTTCCGTGCTGAGGTAATCGAGAAAGCCCATTCCCGACTGTGTCGACAACATTGTTTAACAATATGGGGGGAATCGCATTGGCACCATGGCAGCTTGCTAATGGAATACTAGTGTTTACCGAAAGCTCGAATAACACAGCGTGCGAGGAACGTGAGTGTCCATTGTGCGAGCTTACGAGACACAAAATATCGAAAGTGGGAAAGTTTTTTCACATCACAAAGGACTGGTTTCACTTTTTGACCGCGGGGCCAGTTTAGCCGCTCGTTCCGTTATTCGTGCACGTTGAGTTACCTCTCCACGTGTCCGCTGCTCGCACTCGCCCTCCACCTGCCGTGGGTGTCTGCTGGAGCCCGGGCGGGGCGCGGGGCCTATGATATATATCACCTTGTTCCCCAAGCACGGGGAATCACCTGTTTTCATTTCATCCAGATTGAAAATGTAGACTGATGGTATTTACTCGTAAAGCCACTTGCAGATTGTGATGCACTAAAGCTTAGAATTAACTCTTAGGCTAACGCATTTGAAATTTATTTAGAGACAGACAACATCGAAGTGGTTGTTTACAATTATTGGATATTCAATTATCATTATATTCATCATTGAACACGGTTCAATAAACGAAAGTGTCCATTTGAAATCATCTTCGGCGTGAAAAAGTTTATTATTGCTTTTCAGTCGTAGGTATTTCCGTATTCAGAGAAAGTTATTACTTTTTCAGTACGGTTAATTTTTTACTGGCCATTTTGGTTAGCGAAGAAATAATTCGATATTTTAACCTGTATAACACCCGACTGCCTGATTTGGTGCGCGATGTTTGCAGACCGAGACTAGGAAACCTAGCAAGTACTATTCGTCATTATTATTGTCTACAACTAGTTGCTACTTATGTAAATTGACTTGCGATGTAATCTGACACGGCAATCTATTACATATCTGATAGTCGAATGTCAAATTATGTTGGTAATTTATATTATTGGTAGGCACGTACCTACTTAATCGCTTGTCTGGATTAAAAAAAAAAAACAAATTCACCCCCAGTTCCAAAATTGAAAAGTTCGCACTCGTACGTAGGTAATTTTATTTAATTTAGGAAAACATACTGTTGCGTACAAATTTTGATAATAATATAATAATTACTATCGTCGTCATCGCGAAAATACCTTCCATGTGTCAAAAACGTAATTGTTGAGGAGGAAATTATAAACTGATTTTTGTGAGTTACAGATTGTTTTTTTTGAGACATCGAAAATACGCTTTGTAGTTTTAGATGCAATAATATATTTTCACCAGTAAAAAGATTGAAACTTGAAGTACAAATTGAAACTCTACGCAATGTCATATTTAATTAATTTTTGTAAAGTTGATGTTGCATTAACCAGTGATCACAAGGAAATAATATTGTTTGATAATGACAAAAGATTTATGTTCATCTATAAACTCAAATAACATCTACGAAGCGAAATAACTCGTTGAACTGGTTTATTTTTTGTTTTTTTCGGACATATGCCGGTCGTTGGGCGTACTGTAGCAGCTAACCCTGTACGTCTCACCGGCGCACCCACTCTGGTCGGGAGCCCTCAAATATCACCATCCACAAAGATGACTCGTAATAAAACAAGAGTAAACAGTGTTTCTCTCGCGATATTTTCACTGCCGCATTAAACATGTTAATGTCAAGTTCGGCAGCATCATGTTCATTTCAGATACAGAAAGTAGTATTCAAACAGTAGGCTGTATAATAATATGTAGGTATAGGTGTGTGTGTGTGGAAGTGTTACGTGTAGCGCGCGAGTTCCGCTTCCGGCGGTATTATTGAGAGCACTCTCACCGCTAACTGTTTATCTCAATTTCTCGATCAATAAGCGTAATGGACGCTTCTTCTGGCCTGCGAGATCTCCGCATTGCGCATTGTGGTCTGTATCATCTGTTCGACTGGAATAATTGCTCGTCTCTCTGTTAACACACACTCGCGTGAAATGAACGCTTGGTCACATCCGTTTCTGAATCGACGCTTTCTTTTATCGATACGATTCGTGCAGCCCTTATGTACTTTTATTTTTAGCAATCGTTCGGAGGATTTAGCAATTATTTTTATAACATTACTGAATCATATTATGCCACCGTCATTAGCAATTAGTCTTGGTTTGAAGATTGATCTAAGAGTGGCCGATGGGATTGCGTCACCACGTTGTACTTTGTTTTCTTTACTTGTTCCGTTTACTCGAATAAGTAAATATTGAGTTCTGTTCGCTGTCCAATGTTTGCCGTTCGCCTCTTCCACCGCCGCGCTTCTAGTGGCGCTTCAGTTAGAAAGGCAGCTTTCGGCTTTTCCCCGTAACGACTGGAAGGAACACCGACTGGACTGGCGAACTGCATACTGGCCTGTTACGAAGCCGATACTTGCACACCAGATAACGTATGTGTGTCACATTTCCTGGTCGCGACGGGTAATGGAAGCTGCATATTTTCACTTCCATATGTTTCCTCCATTTTTATGGACTTCCATAGAAAGCAGACAATCAACGCGAAGCTCCAACACATCACGAGAGCGACTAGTTTTTCTAAAAGGCGGTCAACAATACATATTTTAGTAGAAAGCAATTATTTTGCGATTTGATGTGGTGGATTTTATTTAATAAAAAATAGCATATGTTACCTACTTTTAAATAGAACGGTAAATTTTCAAAATAGTCAGGTTTCTAAGAAATTGCAGATTACAAATATGGATTTCGTTTACGTATTTGTATCCCATCCTATACTATGTTAGCGAGTTATGAAATAGTGTCTACTGTATTTTTATGTACGTTGGGAATGGAATTTTTGCGACAAATATTTTAATGAAATAATGGTTCATGCAATGTTATTATTATTGTGCTTCTTTATTTCACGGTAATAATGCTATTTGAATCTACATTGTAATTTATTACGAGTGCGAAATTTCACTAAAAGCTGGATACCGATTTTCAGCCAGCGTGAATATTTTATCAGGCTTCATTATTATTATTCAATCAAAATAAATTATTTCAAAATCACGTTTCCCACGTTTTTCTAAAAATAAAAGGCTTAGCGTTTGTTCATTTTCATCGTATGAGTAATCACCTCTTTCAAGCATTAACAATTCCTCGCAAGAAGCGATGTTGTACTGGTTTGGTATGATGAATGTGAGAGGTGATTATGAAGTCTAGTTGTTTATTAGGGCCATATCTATAAGTGAGATTTGGCAATCCGTCGAGTCGATATTGTCACGGTTGGGGGATGGATGGTGCATGAAGTATCAAAATATGCAGGAGAAAAGTGTTTAGCAAAAATGAAAGTCATGTCTTTTTTATAGTGAATACTGCACAAGAGTCCCAACTGCTCTCAACCGTCTAGAGCCAGTGAGACTATGGCATCCCCAATTGGGGTATGTTGTGAGGTATTGGCCGATTGTAGCATGAGTCTCATTATAATAGCGCTACACTGTTTTGCTGTCCGTTTAAGATGATCTGTTATATGTTAGAAAAACATTAATTACTATGTTCAGTGTGTAATATTTAAAAAATGTCTGAAACAAATCACAAAATGCGTTCAAAATCAATAATTATTTTTTTAGACACAGATTTGCACGCTTAGAAAAAAAAATCCAGCTCAATTTAAGCGCTATTTTGTATGTGTGCACATTTAGTGATAGCGATGAGTCAAAGGAAAATAAATTATACGAAAGTAAATGGTACAAGTCGGGGACTTCTAGAATATGCTAGTGTAATTTGGTCCCCTTTCTATATCGTTCATATTCATCATATTGAATCCGTACAACATCGCTTCTTACGAGGTACTGCATGGAGATCGGGGCGAGAAAGAGGCGATTATTCATATGATGAAATTGAACAATCATTGAAAAATTCTTCATTAGAAAAGCGCAGGAAAGACTTTGATTTAATTTTCATTTACAAAATTATTAATTGTTTTATTGACTCACCTTCTCTGTTGCAACTTATCCAGCTCAACATTCTTTGCCGTAGACTCAGAAACAATGAATTGCTGTTCCTCAATCATCACAATACTAATTATGGGTTTAATTCTCCAATGTCCAGAATGTCAAGACTTGTTAACTCAAGCCATGGTCTTGAAATTTTTGGTAGCAGTTTAAATGATTTTTGTCATTCTTTACGACTCTACCAAAACTTTGACTAGACCATAGCTTGAATGTTCTCTCTTATGTTTATTTTGTCCTATTTTTGTCATCGCTTCATTTATTATTATGTATGTGCTATTCGTTCTCTGTTGCTCTTTTTTCCATTTCGTGTTTTATATGTATTTTTTGTAATTGGACTTTAGTCCGTTAATTTATAAATAAATGATAATGTTTTGCTTTTTGCCGACGATTTGAAAATCTTTAAGCTCATTCAAACTTATGAAGACTGTGTGTGCATTGAACGTAATTTAATCAAATTACAAGATTGGTGTAACCTCAATAAACTTTACTTAAATGTAAGTAAATGCAATATAATTCGTTCAATTACCAATATAATCTCAACGATACTCTCCTTACTCCTGTCGATGAAATCAATGACCTTGGCATCATTTTAGATACTAAATTCAAATTTCTTTTACATATCAACTCAAAGATTTATTTTTGACTTGACTTTTATTTATAAAATTGTCAATGGTATTAAAGACAGCCCTGATTTATTAAACCTTATTTCCTTTCACATACCAACGAGAACTACTCGATCCAAAATGGTATTTAGCTGTAACAATAACATCAGGACTGAGTCTTTCAGATACTGGCTTGTACCTAGATTGCATGTAGTTGGTAATACATACGCAGAGTTGGCTGATGTATTTAACAGCACGGAATGTAGATACAAGAAAGCTATTACATCATACATCTTTAATCAATAATATTTTTATGTATTTAAACACACTACTTTTTACTACTCTACAACTATTCCTTATTTTGTTTGTGCATATAATTCTCATTATTTCACTGTCAATTGTAAACCTTTAATGTAAAAGCCCTCGGGCGTGTACAATAAAACAAATATGTTTATTTAAAATGTCAACATACTTGTGTGTATCGTCGCCGGAAAGACGAAAGGGCTGAAGCGCCATTTTGGAAAGTTTATACCAGAGCACTTTAAAGTTGTTTTTTGTTTTTCAATAAAATTCGTAAGTCTTCACAGTACCTGGTTGGATCTTGAAAAAAAACTTAATGTTCTCACTGAGTTACCTGAAGCGACATATGTATATATCATAACTCATAACATACTCGTATAAGAAAACTTTAAGACATCAAATATTATATTTTGGTGCGTTTTAATAAGAGTGGGAAAGGAGTGAACTGTTACAAATAATATTGTGCTGGTGAGTACCTACGTGCTTCTGATTTTGAATCATTTACACAATACTTACCTCTTCATATGTTTGCTTTAACCTAATTTGGCGAAGAAAATAACCCATCGTTGAATTTATGAAATACGAAAAATAAAAACAGTACCTAACTATCTATTTAAAAAAAAGCAGGCAATTATAACGTCTATTTAGGTGTATTAGAATATGTATTTACATGGCCAGCAACGGGGCGCACATAACAGCCTAGCAGAGGAAGGTGTTTCTAGCGGGAAAGGAGGAATTTTCCCGTTGACACTTCGGTTCACCTTTGTGACGGAAAACACCATTTGTTTTGTGATTACTTACGTCAGCGTGTTTAAATTCGTAAATAAACGTGATCTACCTAACCTTAAAGACTATCATTTGACAATTACCTACTACATTAATATTAACTAGAATTTTAGATTTGTACAGCGCCCTTGAGGTGTTTTTTCACAAAAACGGCGCTATACAAGTTATCCAAATATTACTATTATCACATTTATTTATTATAGTTCCTTAGTTCTACACAAATTAATAAATAATTAAATTTTAACATTAACTAATTCAATAACATTCGTAAAGTAATCAGAAATATTTAATATTCCAATTGCACATAGTTTGTTTATCAATTTGCTATGGGAGATCGTAGCAAATGCTTTTGAAAGGTCTAGGAAGATGGAAATGCATTTTTTCCATTATCTAAGTTTGAAACAATAAAGTCTGAGACGGCACTAATTGCATCAGCAGTACTTTTATTAGATCGAAATACAAATTGGTTTTCAGGCAGTAGGCGATTGCTTTGCAGATAATTAATAAGCTGTCTGATAACTATTTTTTCAACCACTTTTGAAAGAGAGTCGAGAATCGTAATGGGTCTATAGTTGTTAATATAACTAAAAGAAACCGCCAAATCGTGAGGCTGTTAAATAATACGATTGAGTTGCGCCATCGCGGTGAAGTGTACAGAAGATAATGGAGACCGTCGGAATAATCGAAACTCAGTTTATCATTATTATCTGTTGTATTTTATTTCTAAAAGTAATTTAATACATAATCATATTTGAACTGTGCAATTATTTTGTTCTGCTTTATTTTTATTGTGCTTTCGCTTGACAACCGTTGACGTAATATTAAATTATTTAAAATATTGAGTTCTACAAAAATCATAACAGCTATTATTTATTATTATCATATTCCTTGTTCCGTGAGATTTTGGCAGAGTTTAACCGTTACGTTCGTCGGGTGGCCTGCCTGTCGATTTCCGCTTTCATTGCAATTTGTGTGTGCACACTGTATACTAGCGTTGGGAAAAACTTCAATGTTTTGTGAATGCTTCACGAATTGTTAGTTCTTTAAAATGAACCCTTCGAAGTGAACACTTCAATTGAAGTCGAACTCGCAAAAAGGAGATTTGAATTTATCCGATTATTTGTTCAGTTCTTTTTGGAACCGGTTCCTCGTCAAAAAAGCACGTACTAGACGGTAGAGATTAGAGAAAGAAAATAACTGGAACTGGTTCCTCGCCAACAAAATCACTTACTAGTCGCTTTGAAAGTGGAAAGAACTGGAACCGGTTCCTCGCCAAAATAAAGTTCACCTTCGCAACTGTACTGCTGCAAATTGAAGTAGTTCTTTCAATGAAATGAATGAACGTTAAAATGAACTACCGACTTCAATTGAAGTATTTTCAATTTGTTCAATGAAATTGAGTTATTGAAATGAATGAACGCTAAAATGAACTACCAACTTCAATTGAAGTATTTGTTCAATGAAATGAAGTTATTGAAATGAATGAACGCTAAAATGAACTACCAACTTCAATTGAAGTGTTTGTTCAATGAATAAGAATGAATGAATGAAGTAGGAACTGTTGCCAAAAGAAGTAGTTCTTTGAAGTAGTTCTTTAAAAGCGGCCACAATGCTACTGTATACTGTACACTGCACACTGCACTGCACGTTGCACTGCGCCACTGTGGACATCTTTAACCACGCAGTTTGTAACTTTTGTACTTACTACAAGCAATATTAACGAGCTCCCCTTTTCTTCTAATGCATACTTAGACGAATTAAATAATGTAGATACGTTACTGAGACAACGCACCTGGTTGCACTAAACCAAATCAACGAGACATGCCTTCGAAACACACTTCATATAGCTATATCTTCCGCACTCACATATTCTTTGAATTGCTATCCTTTTCATATGCGGGTGAAACAATTAGTGGTGCAACATTGGTGGTGTTAAATTTTTCGTAAGATTTTTATGAATATGACGTGTCTTGTATTTTATGTCGATGAATGCACATGGTATTTTTGAGATCGTTGTTTTATGTTTTATCCGCTAGAGGCATATTTGTTTAATTACTAAAATCGCCCCTAGTTCGTGTCAAGAAACTAGCCCTTAAATCATTTTTAATCAACAAGTTTTCAGTTTTTTTGTGGTGTCCCTCAAGGATCATCCTAGGCCACTTCCGTTTTCACCAATGACATTGCCGAAGTTACTGAATAGTTAATCCCAAAAAGTGTGATCAATACAGATTTGAAAAAAACTGATATCTCCAATTAACAAAAGACCTTTCGACTCCTAGACCCCAGACAGACCGATAAAATAGATATATATTCGAGAAAGCATTCCAATATTTTTAAATGTTAAATCAATTCCGCCAGAAGTAAGGAAACATTGACCTTACTTCGGGAACACGGACACGCCCACAACACGCTTCTATCGAATAATCTCTTCAGTGGCTTAAAAAAGTCTGCCTTTCGTTTCGCGGACGATCTGAAAGTTTTTCTAAAAAAATAAAAGTAAAAGGACTGTCCATAAATATACGAATGAACGACGAAACTAGCTTTTTCTGTCTTGCACCAGGTCATAAAAATTATTGGATTTTTTTCACTCGGAGCAGCTATTAGAGCAGGCTCGGCTCTTTGAAATCCTCTCGAGGTGTGGGACTTTGTTAACGTTTGAAAGGTTTAATATTTCGCCCATGTTGCAATACTTTATGACGAAGTGATGGTCTCGTTGTTCCAGGTGGGCCGTGTCCACCGTCATGACGCGTCAGAACGTGGTCCCCCCCTCGGCCGAGGGCCCTCCCTCCACCCCCGCCCTCATCCCTCTCTGGGACCTCTGCAACCACACACAAGGAGAGGTCAGTACAGCACATTCAATATCCTTCTAGAACAGTGTTGCGGCGTACCAGCGTAGCGTGTAAAAGTTCCTGTATCCAAACAGGTCCTGTTGATGATATGAATAAAATACCTCCCATGGAAAGTAAGGTTGTAGCATTTCAGAAAGCAACGCTATGAAGAAGTGCTCAGATTATGTCAACAGTATACTAAATCCAGGTATTTACCAATTTTTCTTTCTCGTTCCCTCTGGAATATAATTGGTTATCGTTTTTTGTCTCGCAGATTACCACTAACTTCGACCAGGCGACAGACCAAGCCGAGTGCTTTGCTGTGAAAGACTTCAAAGAAGGAGAACAAATCTTTATCTTCTACGGAGTTAGGACTAATGCATTCTTCTTCTTGCATAATGGGTAAGCTCTCTCTTATCATTTGAGAATATCCGCATGTCAATTTCAAGTACACGATCAATCAGTTAGGGGATTGTTTCCAGGTTTGTGTACCCAGACAACCGGGATGACAGTCTGGAGGTGAGTCTGGGCACGAGCCCCCAGGACCCGCTGCAGCCCCTGAAGCTCTCCCTGCTGGCGCGCCTGCCCCCGCCCCCCTACGTGCTGCGCGCGCCCCCCAGCGCCCCCCTCTCCCCGCCTCTGCTGGCCTTCGCCCGGGTGCAGCAGATGGATAAGGGTGAGTATCAAGCGGTTGAACTGCCCCCCCTTTTACAATTTCCTATGCGATTATGTGTCCCTTTACTCTACAGTATAGGATATAATACAGGTTTTTGGCTGTGTAAACTTTTGAACACATCTTCTGCAGACATTTACTTTACATAATGTACAAATAAAAAAACTCATCTTCCTTGTGAACCGATAAAATATTTGAAAGTTGTAAAATCCAATATGCATACCATTGTACAGATAACAATACGGTGTGTTGTGTAAGTTGTGCAGTGTACAACACATTTAAAAAAATGAGCTAGATTCTTCAAAACCGGTTTCTTCAAACTGTAATACTGTTTTGCCTGCCTTGCTGAAATGTTAATTCAATGCAATGTTCTGTTCACTAATCTTATGACGCAAATCAGAGATAGAAAACCTTTTTCAATTTCAATTGAGGTAACAACAATGAGCCTCGTGCATGGTGATATTTTTTTCGACTCAAGAAGAATTTCTCATATATGACCATAATGAATCCTTTTTAAAAATTTTACAAATAAAAAACTTATTATATAGAAAATGCAGCATTTTGGTGACAATACTGTTGCCAGTCAGAAAGTTTTATATTTTTAGCGTAAAATAAATGTCGTCAAATATAAATGAATCATTATTTTTCCCAGAGGAACTGACTTTCTGGCTGTCTGGAGAAAAACACTCGGAGCTGCTGGCTGTGGAGGGTGTAGAAGGTGCGGCACTGAGTCCTGCCCTGCAACAGCTGGACCGACGCGCCTTTGCCTTCCTTCACACGCGCTGCGGGCTGCTGCTGGCGTGTCTGCAGAGGGACGCCAAGGCGAGAGAGGCGCCGGCCGAGGACGGCAGCCAGGCCAACAGGTAACCTTACGATACATTCTTCTTATAAAACTTCCCAACTTTCCTCGTCCCTCTGATCCTTTCTCTTCCCTATTTCACAATATTCCTCTATTAAGGGTGCCGTAGTTCTCTTGTGTTTAGTTTGCATGATAAAACTTAGCTTTTCCAACAGCCTATGATCACATATGAATAAAGAATAAACAGAAATATTCCTCTTTTTTTCCAGAACATTGGTGAGAAAGCTGAAAGAGTGCGAGATGCGCATTCTGCAGAGCGCTATTAGCTTCACAAAGCAGAAGTTATGACAACCTCCTTAAAGGAGTGAAGGGAAATATGACATATTCCCTTCTACGCAACTGTGTTCTACAATTCTATGTTATTTATTTTTACTAAAGTTATTACAATAATATTGTTAAAATGGTATTGAAAGATATATTCTTACGCAAATTGCCCAAATTTATTGCTATTTATGAGTGACATAATTACGTAAAATTATGACCTAAAATATATTTGACGGTGGTGTCTGCCTCTACTTATGGTAGTGTTTTTTTTTACAATGCTATAAAATTTTTTGTTTTATAATTCTGTTTTTTTTTTTAAAGAAATTATTACATATTTTTTTATCATGTATGTATCGACATAGTTTATAGCTTTACTAAAGTACTTGTTAAATGAATAACCTCTAAAAATTAAAGGTCTATCAGTGATTATCGAAAAAATGTTACTTTTATTCCTCATCACCCAAAAAACATTATTAACATGGAAAACACACAAAAATATAATATTGTAAGTAATAAATGCAGTTTAAAAAAACTTTATTTTCTCTGTTTAATATCATGTTGTATAAAAATTATAAATTATTTAATTTTAAAAATAAAGCGTACAAAATATATTTGAATATTTGCTAATGAAGGTGTGCCTTCAAATTGAATCAATCGATTAGCAATGTATGTTGTTGAATATGCTCGGGAAAGTGTGTTTATCTAACCTTGCGTTGTATCATTGTGAAGATTGCATTTCGGCTAAATTACTACATATTTACAACTAAAACTAACTACCTTTGTTTCAATAATCACAGATTTCAAAGCTCCCATCAATATGCTCGTCAAGTGCCTAAGTCTGCACTAAACATATTCGTATAATTAATTGCTGTATTTGTATAATAAGCCAACATAGAAAAGATTAAATGTATAAGCTATTCCAAAATACGAAGCTCAGAGATGTATTCACAGTATCTCTCACTTCAACAGATTTGAATGCAATATTAAGAGAAACCAACCTTTATACTTATTATTGTTAAAGATAAATGACCAAACTCAGTAAACAATTTTCTACCTTCTCTGACCATTTATGATAAAGCGGGTTCAGTTATTCAAGGTGCGGTAAACCTGGTTGCCGTCTGCCAAAAGAATTGGGAATTCACTGTAACTATATATGTATTGACTTTTTAACAACAAAATATGATTATCTATTTCTGGCAAATTTTTCCAAACATACATATTACCGAATATGGTAAATATATACGAGTGCATACCAAAATAAGTCAAGATGGACGGCATCAATGTTTGCAGCCCATTGAACAAATGGTAAATGTTCTAACTCTTCATGTCAGCTTCACAATGTCGCCATGTTAGATTTGAGCTCCTCTCACTATACATATTATGTGTTTGCAATAATAATCTTTGACTTAAACAACATAAACCTTACGTATTCGGGTAGTTGACTTCAACAAGGTCCCAAAGCTTTATCTGGGGAATCTTTTACAACCAATGAGTTATATTGTTGAAATAAACGGCCTTATGTTATCTTAGTGCTATTGCATTATTCTAAAGCTTAAGTAAAAGGTAGATTTGCATGAGACAGACATGAAGGAGGAGATTTATTTAGAGAGTGATTGATAAAATATATGCTATTTATTATTTAATGACATAATATTATCGGAAAGTGCTCTCTCAAATAAAAATTCTCACATCATGTCTAAATCCGTAATGATGAAATATAAATATAACTTGTGTCTATATATTGTATATGATCTTATCCTATTTTAATATTAACCGCAATATCATTTTTTCGGAATATTTTAAATTATAATTGTAGATACTAATATTATGTAATACATTTATGCTCTCCGAATGCGGCAAAATACATTAAAATGTTAGCACTGATCCACTTTTATTGTTCAATCAATTCTTTCTCACTGTCGGCTCATTTTATAAGTTGACTATCATTCTACAGAATGAAACCAGCCGACACAACAACCCAAACAGAAGTAATATGGTAGCTTTTGTGACAAGTGCAATCAAATCTGCATAACCCTTTTTTTTAAATGATGGATAAAGCAAGATTAAACATAAATTTAAGAGCTATTTTACAGAGATAGTGGATTTCTGTAATATGTATATTTAGGGAGATTTATTTTACAGAAAGATTCTAGCTATCTTTCTAATCAGATTGATTGATTTCACATAGCATACGGTTGCATTTCAAATTTAATTACATATTTTCCAATTGAATGATATTCTGTAAAGCCATGCCAATTTGATTCATGGATTCATCCTGCAGAATGACACTCAGCTGTTCCCGGGCATGTTAAATATTGCACCAGAAATCACAGATGCAATATTTATTCAAATTATACTTCTCCAAATTAAACTGGACAGGAGAGTCAATTGAACATTTATGCTTAGTTTTTTGATAATGCAGTCTAATATGAAAGAGTCAGTATTGTTTAAAATTAATTCATTGAATTTTCTTGTTAGTATGCAATTCTGCCTGGGATCAACTTACAATGAATACGCCATTTATTAATCCTGTTCTCTCGCTGCTATGGCAGTGGGGGTTTATTTGATTCTGCCCTTGTGCTGCACGTGGGACTCGAACATCTCCTCCCCTCCGGAGAAGGCAGTGGCACGTCGCAACCTTCGCCAAGCGGCCGCCAGTGCGCCGCCCAGCAGCGCCAGCACCACGCAGCCCGTGGCCACAATGGTGGTGAACATGGATGATCGCATGCATGTCTGGTTGGGATCCGGAGTCGCTGGGATTTCAAACACATTCATTCTATTAATTATTCAAATAATACTCAAACTATCTGTGTCTGTGTGAATATTATTAATATTATTTGAATAATTAATCTCACAATGAAGCGTAAAGCTTTGAAAAGTTAATTGGTGGTTCAGACCAATCAATGGTTCTCCTTACTAGCGGTGAAATTCGTGTAAAGGTATTGCGCAATATATGATTTAATCGAAGACTTAAGCTATAAATCATCGAAAAATCTGGAAAACATCTTGTTTTATGTTTTAATTTATTTTTTCTAAATAACTTATAACGAACAATTCAATATTTCATTTTCGTAGAAAGAATTTACTTTGCAGCATGCCATATTTAAAACAGATAAACTTTGTTTATAACAAATATTTACCCAATTTATTCAGCTAAGATTTTCATTATAAGGTATTTAGCGAATATATATTAGAACATAGAAATTGATAGAAAAAAATATTTTTATTAGGGTGGCAGAGCTGTATTTCAGATATTTCAACTTAAATCTTTGAACATATCATATATTATAGGTAGGAATGGTCTGTCGTTGTGCTTGTGGGTAAATTTGAAATTCCTTCTTGCAATACCCCTATATTAGACCAGTGTGTATAGGGAAGTTTACTCACTGCGAGTGTTATTCCTGGTGTAGTCCTCCTCATCCTCCCCCTCCTGCAGCACCCGCAGCGACTGGAAGAGGTTGATGTTCTCGGAGAGCGCGGGGGTTACTCCCCCCTGGACCCCACCCTCCCCTTCCACCCCCTCCGCCCCTTCCAAGGCATTGCTCTCGATGGCTCTCTTGCGCACACTTTTCACGTTCCTCCAGTGGCATGGCTGCGTCTGATAGAGGATATTCGATATTTAAAAGGGGATAATTATAATACTGCTCGCTAATGTTATTGGCATGTAGGGTTCAATGAACTACATCAACACACATGCCTTAGAGGCAATGGCCTAGAATGCTGACACCACTGACTTCTAGGGGAATGGCTTAGCTGCTCTCATGTCTTTTTATCTTATGTTTATTTGATGTTACTTCTCTAAACATTATAGTTTACTAGGTACCCACTATTAACGCTGTAATTTAAGAATCCTACATTTTTCAGCTCAAGATTTTGGACTAATGACATCTCCAGTAACTAGGAACGACCCCTGGTTGCCGATTGTCTCAATTTGATTCGTTAAAAAATACATGAATTACACATTATGCTTAGTAAAAAGGTTTGTAACGTAAGTATCTCTGTAAAAGCAATCATGTAGGAAGGGTGGTACTAACCGGACAGCGCCCGTGGCACATGCGCACGTCGCACTCGATGTAGAGCGCCGGGGAGCCGGTGAAGCGAAAGGTCTTGAGGTACGCAAACACCTGCGTCTCAAACACCCCGCTCTCCGACCACGAGCCTCGAAAGCGTGAGATCAACTTGTCATCCACTGGGCAGCTGAGGGAAATAACACTAAATGTCACCCTACACAGAACAACAGCGTTAAACCTGATTCATTGTTCTGAGATAATGACGTCTATGGTTAAGAAACAAAACGCTTGAATTGAAAGATATCAATCAACATGCGGCAGAGGAATGGACTTGACGGTGCGGATGGGGACAGCGTCCCCTAGCCTCTACCCAAGCAGTCTGGATTCCACCCTTTTAAAGACCGGAATCCACGATACTCTCTTCATTTATTGGATACGATCATAATACATTTTCATAGAACAAGTGTAATTACCTAAATGAGTAATTAAACCCTTCAATATTCATACAAGTTTTATTTTCATGTTTATACCATGATTGAATTTAATATCACGTTATAATAATTATAAAACAGTGTATAGAGAAAAAGTATAAATGCTTTGTATCTCAATGAAGTTACATATATAGACACGTTATAGCCTTAGAATATTAACACAAAATGTGGCAAGCAAAACACACACGTTACCAGTAAATTCATCATTCATATATCGGTCATGTAGGACAAAGATAGACATTCATAGAATGTATGTGTATGAACGAAACAGATCCGAAGTTCGGACCGCGTTCCATACTTGCTTGAAACGACCTCAAGCGATGCGTGACCGTTTAGTACTAAATCGGCTTAAACACCGATCACACCAACTAGCGTGATTATCAATGATTAAATAAAAACAAATTTATAACTTTGATTTATAATTTTGATGATTTAAGCGTTATTATTGCTTGCCACTTTGAGAGCGCTACAACGTGTCTATATATACTCGTATGCAACGTCATTGTTTTATCTATGTGAAATTATCACGAATTACTGTTAATTTTACAGTAAGTTCTTTTAGCCAGGTTTACCGTGCTGTTTTTATAATTATGTTTATTACCTATATGCCGTAACAGTTAGTTGCCGATATGCAAAACAGGATATAATAATTAAACATATCCCCTGCTGGACACTGCAGATATGAATGAACGTTCAAACAAAAGTTTAACCAAACTAACACATAGTTAAATTTACCCAAATTCGTCAATCAGCTGGATCTTCTTGGTCCCTCCGTTATGCGCATAGCAATCATTCACCACTATGTCAAATCCATCTGGAAAGTAAACAAAAGTATGTTTGAATGAGAATCATTGAGATTTTGCTCGAACATGAATTACTATGGGATTTCAACTGAAAATATAATTTCATTGTTTAAAAACAAACTGCCCTTTAACAGATTATTTCATTGGAATTATTTCACTTGTGCTCTATTTCTTTGTTTACAGCTACATGTCACAAAAATGCACATGCAAAGCTGTTTCTGAACTGAAATCACACTGCCACACTGCAGTCACTTTGGTAGGTAGGCAAAATAATTGTCATGCCTGAAAAAATGCTTTGACGTGTCAACTTACGAATATTAATACTTATATTTTAGAGGTGGTTTTAAAAATTTCATATAGAAAATAGTATTTTTTTATAATTAATTGTTTTTGTGACATGGCGTGTACATTTTATGTGCATGTGAATTTCAAGGTCATTTCAGGTTAATAGTTTCTGTTGTAGGTTTGTTTGTATGGCAGTACTGACCGTACTTGCTCCTCATGTAGATGATGAGCGTGAGGGGGTCCCCCACGCGTACGGGGCCGGCCACGCGGGGGCCCGCCGTACCGTAGCCTGTGCGGATCTCCATGTAGCACTCAGGGGGCTGCAAGGTGAACACCACCGGGTTGCCCGTGGCTACTCTGTAGACATATTTCACACACAGTCAGAACGTACCATATTAAATATCAAAGGCAGTGTTTATAGTTGCATACTAAGAATACTCACTCTACGTCCAGGAAAGGGAAGGTGACGGTTTTCCAGAAGTCGTATCCATACTCGCAGGTGACCTTGAAGTGTTCGTCGTACTCCTCCTCGATCAGCGGGTTGTACTGCACCGTCACTGTGTTCCACATGAAGTTTTTCTGCAATGCAATGTAGTACAATACCTTTTTTAGACAATAATGTGTAGGACTTTTGAGAGAACAGGAAAAAGGGACACTCATCGAAGTAATTAACAAAGTATTAAACAATCTAATTGAATCAGAACTAATTTTTAAAATTAATTTCAATTTAAGAACCAGACCACTAAAAAGATAAGAAGAATTTAGATTAGAAACCTTCAACATCAAATAGCATTCTCCAAGACCTTTCTCGCATGGGTCGCTTGATAAAGAAAATGGTATGAACAATGAATTTGATATAATATCAAACTCTCCTATGATGAGAACATTTTGTAAATGGATTGATTGCATATCTTTTAATTATCTCTTTTCAATATATTTTATATGTGAATCTGTTTAATGCTCCTAATAAATAATAAACAAATAGATTTACTAACGGAAGGAGTTTTCCTGGGGTCTTCGTGGCGGGTGTTTTTGCCGAGGGTCCCGCAGCGGTTGAGCTGGATGTAGAACTCATAGTAGTCCCTGCCAGAGCCGTTGATGTACATGCACTCCGGGTCGTATGCGTACCCTGCAACACATTACATCACTGGTCACTGTTCACTGGTAAGCCGTCAGTTAGTCAATCATTACTATACCAGGGAGACGGCGGCTTCAGAAGATGTATCAAGCAACTAGTGGTGACTCACCTGCAGAGTAGACCAGCCCAGCAAAGGAGCCGTTGAAGCCGACTCTGATCTTCATGTACTCGTCCTGGCATTCGGCTTCTATATCTGAAATTCGAAAGAGATCTTTCAATAGGTTGTCGATGGTCTGGTGGGTAAAACGCTTGACTGGCAGAAAGACTAGCCAAGGTTGACGCCCACAGTGGGTAACCGACTTACTCACTTTTCAACACAAGTTATGCTTTGTGAAGAGGTCGTTTCCATAAACTTAGTTTTTAGCTTCTTTTTTCAATCTTGGTACATAATTGAATACCTGGTTAAAAGTTCTGCTAGTGAGGTAGGTATGCACGAAACTCATCAAAATTAATACCACGAGGAAATGTATTGGTAATACTTACGCTGCACTCTGGTGGTATTGTAGCGGAAGCGGCGGTACTCGCGGTCCCAGGAGTCCGTGGGCAGCCGCCACTCCAGCCCGTGGGTGGCGGCCTCCTGCTCCCCGCCCTCCCCCTGCGCCGCCCTATCCCTCTCCCGCGAGCGCAGGGCGGTACCGCCACGTAGGATGACGAGTCGGACAGGAACACCACCTGCAACACCAAACAAACACCGCCTTATAGTTGTATCCCACCGTCTTCTGTTGGGAAACATTTCACCGACGTTGTGGTCAGAGGTGGTTTAGCCACTCGAAAAGGTTTCCTCGTAATACCCCCCCCAAATGGCCCCCATAAAAAAATGCATAGGTATTGCAAAAAAATTATCTGCCTAAAAGTGGCGATGGTCCAGTAAAACGGCGCCGCGCCGCGGTAGTCAAATTATAAAATGTGCACAGCACCGGGCGGCAGATTGGCTTGCTCCTGAGAGAGTTCGTATTTCCGGAGTGCACTCGTGCGCACTGATCGTCGTCCATTTTTTTATGTGCCGCCCCATCGGCGTACGTCTTTATTAATCGACTTTTATTTTGTGAAAATCGATGTGCCGGCTGTCAAATTTGGCCGTTTTAACGTTCTCGGTATCCGGGGCGCAGAAGTCGGCAGAGTAAAATTTCGACAGAATAACGAACAAAATTGAATTAAATTCCGTAGCGGCGCTAATGTCGTAATAAAAATAGTAATCGCCGACCTGTCCATAGTCAAACAAGAAAAAAAATACCAGAGTCACAGAAGTATGATTGGGTAAAACATTCGGTTGTGATTATTTTCGTTTATCAATCAAATCGGCAGGTCTCCAGCAAATACGAAAATAACAACCACTCAATAAGTGAATATCTATGAAAAATCTACCAGGGGCACAAGAGCTTGAAGAGGTAAAAATACACGGTCGATGTGTAAAACAATATTTAAAATATGCGCCTGTTGTATCTCACTCACGCAATACTCACAGCTCTGGATGTATGTGCATTGCAGAATCGAAATAAACACGCGTCCAACTTGTACCCCAACGGAGCGGCTTTGGAGGGTTCAAATTGGAAATGCAGTGGGTAGGTGCTGGCCCCAGCTTCAGGACACGCTGAACCGCCACCAACCACCATTTTATAATGCCAAGGAATGCCATAAGCACACTGGTGTACTACCTACTTATAGGATACAAATACCAGCTTCTGCTGTATGTAGACCAATGTATACATTTATATAAATAAATCAATTGTTCGAATATTGCCTACTACTAATTATTGTTTAAATACATTAAAACACGTTTCGTAATGGGTAGTGGGTAGATACTTATTCTAAAGTGGGTTAACGAACATCGTCAATCATCGAGATTATTACGGGAGGAGTTATGTGTTCTAATTTGATGACATTCAAAGGTGTATAATTTTATTGTTCCCATTTTACAAGTGTTATTGTATTTTACAGAAGAGCGATTAATTATTGACCTTACAATGTAGCGTTTTGCAACGTAACGCGTATTATTCATGCCTTATCAGTCGATCGAATTTTCTTGTTGGCAGAGATACCATCCCATTTCCTTGACAAGTTACGCCACTGGCCCCTTCCTTCAGTCTCTAGGCCGGGCCTCCTGGCGGGGCCGCCAGGGAGAGCCCCTCCACCTGCCGCCATTGTCCCCACCCCCCACCTCCCGACACACTACACACTGCGCCACACCACGCCGCGCCTCTCGCAGACAAAAGGAGAGCTTTAAGGTCACCTCCACCTCTGCTTGCTTCAATCTCTGTAGGCTCGGGGAAATGTGTTGTAAAACAAAAGCCCGAGTCAAATCTTCACCCGTATTCCATAACAGCGTGGCCTCAAATAAGATCTCCTACCTTTCCTTTAAAATACCCTCCTTACAGCATCCCTTAGGTGGCGCATGTTCTCAGGGAAGCCAAGAGGCCTCCCATGTGGCGTTTCCCTAGATATTGAGTGGGTTAACCCTTACCGTAATAACATAATCTACGGCGCAGTCCGGAGAGTGCGAATAGAACGGGCGCACAACTTCACCGCGGTAGGTTAATTTCCTCCGCGCGATGGCTCGAAACAGATGCGCGAGATTAGGCGAGGGCTTTCCGCCGCCGATGGGCCGATAGCGGCAGAGGCCGGAGAAACCACGCGGCCTCTGGCGGCGCCGCCGGCCGGCCAGCTCCGCACGCCACACGCTCTTCTCTCCCTCCACCCTCCACCCCGCTCATCTGCACACCCGTATTCTCCTAGTGCCCTCCCCTCTCGGCGGTTGGCTTTCGCCAAAGCTATCACTACCCCGCGGGTGCAGCTCGTCCCCGTCAGGCTGGTTTCGATGCCACGAGGTGTGGCGTCTCCATTAACTACGTCATCTCCCAATCTTCTCTTGGACTAACTAACTTATCCTCACGCCGTTCCCCCGCAGAGATAGCCTACCCTGGCAAATTTAATGGGCCGCCACACAACTCTGTCTTGGCACACATTATTACTTGGACCACGAGTATTAGTTGGAAATATTCTTGTATTTGAAGTTTTTAAGCTGACGTTTTTATATTTTTTTATATACAGTACGATTTTTGGCTATTCCATGAAAACTTTGTACTTAGTTAGGTACAGAAGAATATAAAATAAAACATTACAAACCATTCTGATTCTTAAAGCGTTACAAAATAGTTATCTCCTTCTAATGAAAGCACTTCCAGCTATCTACCAGTGAACCCTTCTTGGTCGTTATGGCGTAGAAATGATTCATCCGGAAATGGAAAACGCTGAAAATCACCTTTTCCATCTCCTATTTGACTTTGCTAAAAATGACTGTCAACTGTTCTAACATAACCGCTACACGAAAATAATCTGTTTTACACGATGTAAAATGTAAACATAACTCGACAAAATACCTTACTCACGTTTTGTCACGGAAATGAATAATTTAGTTCGTATTATGACTGTAATGTAACAGTTAACAGAAAAATTGTGTATTATTCCCACCATTATAATTCCCCTAGAACACGTTTATTAAAAAGCAGCTGACGTAGCCCGTTACCCCAATTTGAAACTGAATCTTTTCCCGAGATATAAACAGACTCAAAGTATATTTTATGTAGAAGTAGTTTACTGTTTTAAACTAATTAGACATGGCCGAGGCGCACTGGCGACAGTCAGGCCCGAATTGGCCTCGGAGTGCCCTGGAACAATCCTCCGAAAAATACGCTTATACGTTACTCACAGAAATATATTGTTTTGGTAAGTAATACTTTTTTACTCTTTTATCGATAGCACTGATATTTTTTTTTTTAATCTGAGACAATGTGATATCCTTTTATACTTAAATCTGGCCTTTTTTAGTTGAAAATAATTCATGCTGAGAAAAAATCTCAAAAGGTTTAAGCAATTGAAAAGATGTTTAGAATTGAACCTTGCACTTATTTTTTTCTAACTTTACAATTATAATATTAGCTACATTTTTTTTCCTTAGCTCTGCATTCCTATGTTTGTTTAGTATTACATAGTACATTTAGGATTGTTATCAATCAAAGTGATTAACTTATTTACTAGTATTATTTTCTTAATTGTAGCTACGTTTACGTGCACGATTATTATATCCGTAAATTATTATTTGACTTAATTTTTTGATTTATTTTAATTTCATTGTTTTATTTACAATACTATATTTTAATACGCTCTATAAAAAAACAAACGGTCACAACACAGGCATGTGCCCTTTGAGTATATAGAGTGGTATGTATCCAAGGCAGTGTAGTCAGTTTTTGATGATTTTTACCGAACTCGGCAGACCTGGGCGTGGCTAAGACCAAGGCTAGGGTATTTATACATCCATTCATATCACATATCGACATAATGTTTTTGTTTATTCATATAACGTCTTTTTCACAATATTTTTATCAGCAAAAATATAGCATATAACCTAAAGAACCGTTTAGTTGTGTCGAGTTTAGTGGCATAATAAAAAATGTGGGCGGAGTCCCGCGGTGACCCAGGAGCCCAAGATCATTGTGATAGTACATAGAAGTGGTGTATTATATTTGTTGTCTCTTTCTCTCTCATGGTGTACGACGTAAAAACCCGGAGAAAGTGATTTATCGCAAGTTTGTATGGGTTGGGTAAAAATAATTAGCTCTCTCTCCATACATTGTTACCAGGCGCGGCTCGTCCTAAGGTTCACTTGTGCACTGAACCGGCAAAATTAATTACCATTTCACACTTCATCGTATTCCTATAAAATAATTTTTATTTATAAAATTAGACACAATCCTCACAAAATATATAATAATTCGGTAAGAGATAAAGCCGCCCGGCATAAAGCATGTGCGCCCGACGCGCGCCGTCTGTACTGGCCGTATGGATCAACCAACCTTAGAGTAACAATATAAAGAGACCGTACTAATTTGTGACAAATCGTTGACAAACTCGCAAAATATAGCTCTCTCTTTATGCTCGGTTCTATACGCATATGAGAAAAAGAGACAAACAATTGTTGAAACCAATACACGATTTGGGGCGTGCTAAATACCATGTCCGCGATATTTGATCTGTACGAGCTTCATTCACGTTTGGAGTGTCAGGCGAACGGACTGTCAAAAGTGCGTAAATAGTTAAAAACTTGAGTTATTTTTTGTCCGATATCTAGCAAAACATCATGGCCATATGTGCTATACTTGGTTGCTTCAATCGAAGTACAAAAGGACCAAAAACAAACAGTTTTCACACGTATGTACCATAAAAATCGTCTTTTTTAGTTAGATCTCAAATATTTAACATTCTAACCTACAAAACAACTAGTAACTTACACCAATATGTAATTAATCTTTGGACTATTCGTTCCAATATAATAAACTTCCGTTTGAAATGAGTTTTAGTGGATTCGTAATATTTTTAACTTAGAGATATTTTTACTAGCTGTCACATAAGAAACCATTACAAGGGGGAATACCCATATTGTACGGCTTCTGAAAGTATCCCGGTCTCTTTTTTTTCTCATGATACTAACGCTAAATTATTGGCAAACAGATAAAGACAGAATAGTGTTTATCTCTTAGTTATATTTATAATTTCGGTTACGTCCCCAGATTCAGGGCCATGCCAAAATTGGAATATTATTATTTATTTAATTATTTTTAGATTTCCAAAGGATGAAAAAAGACGAGAAAACGAATTTCTTTTTTCTTTGATTTAACAAATATGTTAATATGAATTCATACGTTTCATCTGGATTTTTATACCCCTTAGCTTCTAGTTAATTGTTTTTTTTTTTAAATCTATTGATGTGCACATGCACTATTGCACCCATTTCTGAACCTGTTCTCTGATGATTTATGATAACGATATGCATCTAGATAGTTTTAATTTTGTATACATATTATATATTATTTTCTCCTTGTTAGTTAGAATTATTAGCTCAATTAATTAAGTATGAAGCGCACTTGACGTGAAATATCACAAAACTGTGCTATATAAGTTCACTGTTATTATTATCTGCATTCGAAATTTCCTTACAAAATAACGCGGGACGGAAAACATCCCTACAATACTTAAAAGCGGTGTCATGTTTTGTGAATTTTTGTGTCTCTTTCTCTCTCATGGTGTACGACGTAAAAACGCAGAGAAAGTGATTTATCGCAAATTTATATAGGTAAAAAAAAAAATTGATCTCTCCATATATTCTTACTCCAAGGTTAAGAGAAAATGATTTAACATCTGTTATCACCGTACATTTTTTTTATTTTTACTTTTGTTTGTAAACTATTTTGTTGATGGAACTGAAGTTTATTTTATAATATGTATTATAAAATGTTCTGTACTAATAATTTAATTCGTTTATATTTTTTTATCTATAAATAAGATTTTAATAATCTTATTGATTAATGTATATTTGAATAAACAAAAAAATATACAACATTCATTCTTTTTAATGATTTACAACTACCTACTCACAACAAAATACCTAATTTACTTAATTTGTGACAACCCTGTTAGTGATTTTACTCCGAGTTTAGGCCACACCCTTTGGTCATTGCTTGGTCAAAAAGTGCGGACAAAATTTCGCAAAGTTAGGTCTCTAGGTTACTCTAAGCAACCAACCTTAGAGTAACAATATAAAGAGACCGTACTAATTTGTGACAAATCGTTGACAAACTCGCAAAATATAGCTCTCTCTTTATGCTCGGTTCTATACGCATATGAGAAAAAGAGACAAACAATTGTTGAAACCAATACACGATTTGGGGCGGGCTAAATACTATGTCCGCGATATTTGATCTGTACGCACTTCATTCACGTTTGGAGTGTCAGGCGAACGGACTGTCAAAAGTGCGTAAATAGTTAAAAACTTGAGTTATTTTTTGTCCGATATCTAGCAAAAACATCATGGCCATATGTGCTATACTTGGTTGCTTCAATCGAAGTACAAAAAGGACCAAAAACAAACAGTTTTCACACGTATGTACCATAAAAATCGTCTTTTTTTAGTTAGATCTCAAATATTTAACATTCTAACCTACAAAACAACTAGTAACTTACACCAATATGTAATTAATCTTTGGACTATTCGTTCCAATATAATAAACTTCCGTTTGAAATGAGTTTTAGTGGATTCGTAATATTTTTAACTTAGAGATATTTACTAGCTGTCACATAAGAAACCATTACAGTGGGGAATACCCATATTGTACGGCTTCTGAAAGTATCCCGGTCTCTTTTCTTTCTCATGATACTAACGCTAAATTGTTGGCAAACAGATAAAGACAGAATAGTGTTTATCTCTTAGTTATATTTATAATTTCGGTTACGTCCTCAGATTCAGGGCTATGCCAAAATTGGAATATTATTATTTATTTAATTATTTTTAGATTTCCAAAGGATGAAAAAAGACGAGAAAAATCTAATTTATTTTTCTTTGATTTAACAAATATGTTAATATGAATTCATACGTTTCATCTGGATTTTTATACCCTTAGCTTCTAGTTAATTGTTTTTTTTTTTAAATCTATTGATGTGCACATGCACTATTGTACCCATTTCTGAACCTGTTCTCTGATGATTTATGATAACGATATGCATCTAGATAGTTTTAATTTTGTATACATATTATATATTATTTTCTCCTTGTTAGTTAGAATTATTAGCTTAATTAATTAAGTATGAAGCGCACTTGACGTGAAATATCACAAAACTGTGCTATATAAGTTCACTGTTATTATTATCTGCATTCGAAATTTCCTTACAAAATAACGCGGGACGGAAAACATCCCTACAATACTTAAAAGCGGTGTCATGTTTTGTGAATTTTTTGTGTCTCTTTCTCTCTCATGGTGTACGACGTAAAAACGCAGAGAAAGTGATTTATCGCAAATTTATATAGGTAAAAAAAAAATTGATCTCTCTCCATATATTCTTACTCCAAGGTTAAGAAAATGATTTAACATCTGTTATCACCGTACATTTTTTTTTATTTTACTTTTGTTTGTAAACTATTTTGTTGATGGAACTGAAGTTCATTTTATAATATGTATTATAAAATGTTCTGTACTAATAATTTAATTCGTTTATATTTTTATCTATAAATAAGATTTTAATAATCTTATTGATTAATGTATATTTGAATAAACAAAAAATATACAACATTCATTCTTTTTAATGATTTACAACTACCTACTCACAACAAAATACCTAATTTACTTAATTTGTGACAACCCTGTTAGTGATTTTACTCCGAGTTTAGGCCACACCCTTTGGTCATTGCTTGGTCAAAAAGTGCGGACAAAATTTCGCAAAGTTAGGTCTCTTGATATTGTTACTCTAAGCAACCAACCTACCGAGTCCGAGGTAAGTACATGCAAATCCGCACGATTTCAACAAGCGTCCGGCCGGATTGTTCGTTGTCGGATCATTTTGTACATAGTACATAGGCAAGTAACCGTGGATATCACACATCGTACCAAAAAAATGGCGACTTTCGTGCGCCGTCCGGATCACGAATAGCGCCGGAATCGTCCGAAATATTCCGAAAGATGCACTTACTGCGTGAGTAGGGTTTGAGAAAGAGAGAAATATTTCTCTTGCAAAATGCAACCACGAGTCAACGGGTCAGCAGATATCTCGTGTGATGGTAGAGCGCTTGAGATTTTGGGAAACTATTTGTCATTGTCATCATTAGTTATTTTTTCACAGTTAAAAAGTGACCTTTTGTTTGAGTGCGTTTTTGTCACTGTGCTAACTTCATATCTGACATCAAAGCTCAGCTAATATTATTTCATTCGCTCCGCGTACTGCGTAGTGTCAAGTCGTCAAGTATATTGTTTACAATCGCTATTATTGGATATAATTGAATATGCACGATCTATTCAAAATGATTGATATAATAATTAATGTGGATTGTATAAACTATTAGAATAAAATCAAAATAAAAACCAACGGCCCGCTAAAACCATTTTTAATAATCAACCAACCAAGTCTTTGGTCGGCAAAAGGACCGAAAAATTGATCTACTCTATAAATATGTGAGGTACACACACTTTCATTGAAGGTACACATGTTTTTGATTTTTTGCTTGGTGAACCACCAAACATTTAATGCACCGGCCGCGCCTGATTGTTACTCCAAGCATGTGCCTAATCTGGTGATTGTATATTCCAAATAAATATATAGGTACCTGTAGTGAACTATATACCTACTAAATAAGAAATAGTAATATTTTTTTTTAAATTTCTTCCCGAAATCCATCACATTAGGGATTTTCATGTTTTTTTTTCAGTTCGTTTTTAAGATACTGGGACCTCTTTGAATTTAAGAGCCCTAGGCTATAGTCCCTTTAGCTCTGTGGTACCTAAATCCGGACCTGGTGCCTGGCGCATGGAGCATAGTACTATTATGGTACATATGTACCCGATTACTAAAACAATACAGAGATCGCTCAAGGAGATGGAATACTCTCTGCAGTCAGCTTTCCCACACTATTCGTCGCATAATAAAACATCTGCTGGTGGAAAAAGCGGATAATGTACGGCGTTGCTAGTTCCGACAATAAAACTACGTCAGACACTTGATTCCGGCACATGATTTGTATCTTTCCCGTTGCATAAATTCCTATTTTATTACGTTTTTCGTCGACTTTTTAAACATAATTATACTCCTGGCTTTTGCAACCGAGAACATAATAAATAGTGAGATGCATACTCGTATAGTCAACCGTCTCTGAGTTTAGTGTCGACTTTAACTGCGTTCTTTCCAGCGAATCACTATTTTGATCAATGAACATAAAAAAAAACGAAGAAAACTTGAACTTCAAGAACTGTGTCGGATAGATTTGTCCTTGCAGGTTTGACTTTATCTTCTCGTCAACGGATTTAGGTAATACGCTTGGAGTAACAATATATGGAGAAAGAGCTAATTCTGTTTACCCAACCTATACAAACTTGCCATAAATCACTTTTTCCGGACTTTTACGTCGTACACCATGGGAGAGAAAGAGACAACAAAAATAACACACCACTTTTATGTACTGTAAGGATGATATTGGTCTCCCGCGTCTCCGGGGACTCCGCCCACATGTTTTCATATGCGACTAAACTTGGCACAACTAAACGGTTTCTTAGGTTATATGCTATTTTTTTATAACAAAACTGTGAAAAAGTGATTATACGAATAAACAAAAACATTATTTGACATTTGCTATGAATGGATGTATAAATTCCCTAACCCTAGTCATAGCCACGCCAAGGTCTGCCGAGTCCGGCAAAAATCATCAAAAACTGACTACACTGCCTTGGATAGGTGCAATTCTATGTACTCTGAGGTAATATGTATGAAAATGATTAAGTATACAATGGGAACACAATGACTCACAAATATTTTTAGTATAAATGCAGCGAGGAAGTGTACTACCAACCTCAAAATCTCAAGAAATACAAAAAAAATGTTAATTTTTTTCAATTCAAATTTTAACCTGTTTTCAATATTAAAATACCTGCACCATTATAAATGTTTTGCAATCTTTGTACAACCAAAAACTCTCCATATGCTGACTTTATACGTAGGTATTTGACTACGGTTTATACGAATCCAAAGGTCGCGGGTTCAAACCCGGCGTGCGCCAATAACTTTTATTTAATTAATATGTACAAATTTAATTACAATTTTGCGGCACGTTTAGATGGTTTTTCATTGAGGTTGAAATAACCGTGTTTGGTGACCAGATCTGAATAGTTGGGTACTTCCCAACCTTCCTCTTCCCGATCTCCTTCCCCTCCCCACTACCTTCAGCCTCACAACATACCCAATATGCCATAGTCTCCTGGCTAAATATATATTTTTTAAGCATTTTTTAGATGGTTTTTCATTGAGGTTAAATAATATATGTCCTTAAATATATATTTTTTAAACATTTTGAAATGAAATGGAAGCCGAATTACAGAAAGCTTTTAACGATGCTTTTGATATAAAATACAGATCAATAAATTCATTTCATTCCGAGATATTGGAATGTGTGAATTTTTGTGTGATAGTGACATTAGATAAAGCTCCAGGATTTTTTTTTGAAACATGAATAGATGAATTACTTGGTAATCGGTATATACTATTTCGTCTGAGAGTTTAAAGTGACATGTTTTACTCAAGAGGTAATTATAATCAATATTAGTGTAAGTAGTTAGATTGCGTTCTAAATACACTGAAACACCGGTACATCTGCACAATGCATTCCGCGAAAGGCACGATCGTTATGGCAAAACAACACAACACAACATATACGAAGCCTGTTTAAAAGAAGAGGTGAATTTTGAATTTTCGCGGGTTGTGCATTTTTGATTATCATTTTTTTTTTTATGTTGGTACACATATGTTTATCATATGTTGCATTATCAGCCATTTTTTTTTGGTTTGTTTTTGACAACTGGAATGTTTATCATATGTTGTTCTTCGATTTTTCATTTTTGAAAAAATGGATCAAAGAATATGTATAAAATTTTGGAAAATGGAATTAGCTCACTTAAAATGTTGACTGTGGCATTCGGCGAGTCTATTTTGTCAAAAAAAAAAGTTTATGTATTAAATTTTGCGTTAAAAATGGAAGGCCCAACGCACTTAAAATGAGCGTCCTGGAGTTGTGGAAAAACAAATCATGGATTTTATTCTTTGATCCATTTTTTTTTCAAAAGTAAAAAATCAAAGAACACACAAAAATGTGACTAACCTTTCCAGTTGTCGAAAAACAAACCACTAATCCAAAATGGCTGATAATGCTAACATGTGATAAACATGTGTACCAACATAACAACAACAAAAAATCGATAATCGAATGTACACACTTCGCGAAAATTCAAAATCACCTTTTCTTTTGAACAGGTTATGTATACCATCGTCGTATTGACACGAGGTACTTACGCACTACGCTCCATTCGGTACTCACCACTAGCTACTAGCTACTTACCAGCTACTGATGAACTAATTGGTCCCCGTAGGAACAATGGGGAGAGCGGAAGGGTTCCCGCTTAATGTGGAATCGGCTTCCCACATTAGCGGGAGATGACACGTGCGTTAACTGCCAAACTGTAATGTCAGTTATGCGTAATAACCGGCTAATAACCGCTTGACTCGAGCCATTAAGATGAGTGCCCATCTGACAGGATGATCAGCTGCTATGTTGCCTAACAGTCAATACTCTCACAGTCTCACAGTGCCAGTGAGAGTCGTCTGTACCTCCCTAACCTCCCCTCTAGATCTACGCCGTTGTGTCGAAGGCCTCCGTAGAATGTACGTGATATGGAATCGTCGGGGACAGGAGCGGTTCCTACCTGATCGTGGCTGGTGCTCTCTTCGGAAAGTGCTTCCCTGGTCTCGTTCTGAAAAGAATAATTAATTTATTGAAAACCAATTTCATTCAAAATATACAAAACATGCACCGTGGTTATTTTTCAGAAAGATGTAACATTTCGTTCATAATTTTAAACAAGTAAACACCTACATTATAATGAATGTGATGAAGTAAATTTAAAATAAACTTTGACATGAAGCACTCACTTTGTGGAAAGACATAATTAAATTTTAATTTAATTATTGGTTCGTATTTGTTCAGCCCTGAATACATATTTGTTCAGGCCTGAAGAAGGTTCAGGTAGAGCCGAAACCGGTTGGTATATGTATCTAATTAAGTGGTGTCAAAACAAAGTTACTTTTATTTAAAATTTAATTATGTCTTTCCACAATGTGGATTGGTTCATATTTGTTCAGCCCTGAATACATATTTGTTCAGCCCTAAAGAAGGTTCAGGTAGAGCCGAAACCGGTTGGTATATGTATCTAATAAAGTGGTGTCAAAACAAAGTTACTTTTATTTAAAAATTAAATTTAAAATATCCAAGCTGGTTGGGTTCACTTGATTTAGCGGGTCGTTTATTGCACGGGACACACCTCACACAACTACGCTGGAATTATTATTATTTTGCTTACCAGTGTAGTGTCCACTGTGTTGCATTATATTGTGAGAGAATAAGCTTAGCAACAGAGATAAATTAACAACCAGCAAAAAAAACAACTTAAAAATACATTATAACCAACTACCATACTGAAACAGTTTGCTAGCTAATCCAAGAATTTGAAAGTTCCCCACCCAATTCGAGAGCGAGTTCTAGCAGGCTAGTCGATTAATGTGAATCATTTACAAATAGGAAGATAACACGTAAAGCACTTTATATGCTTTAGTGAGATAATGAAAATAAGCTATTATTAAAAATGTAATTAGTATAATTCCAACATACCTATGGGTTAATGCTCGAAGTGTATATGTCAGATTCGGATTACTTGATAAGCTTAGCAAAAAGTATACAAAAGTGTCCCTTACTTCAATACTAGAATTGCCCATGTTGGCCCTTCGAGAAGCGTTAAATTGTGGCCCGTCTAATGTGAATGTCAAACTAATGTTTCGCCATTTTCCACCCCTACAGATAGACAAACAATCGGCTTTCCTGAATAATTCACTTATTTGACACAGGCACTTTTAGCATTAACCCCCGGATATATTTGAAATATTACATATTGCAATTTTTTCTTAATAATTAAAATCAATACGTCAGGGGTGCCAACCTTGGGGTCCCCGTCTAGGAGAAGCTCTCCGTCCCCGGAGCCCGGGTCCAGCGCCAGGTCAGCCCCGGGCAGAGAGGGAAGGGTTACCAGGGGGGGCAAAGCTCCCAGGGCGGCCGGGGGCTCCTCGGGCTGCAGGGGGGCGCGCGCCGGCCGCCCCACGCTGGTGGAGGACGCCATGCTCACTATGCTCAGCTCGGTGGATATTTCTAGCTCGCTCACTGTTGGCTGGAATATAAGCAAATAGGTGTTATTTTCTGAAGTGAAATTAAGGTCTACCGACATTAGCTTCCATATAGTGACAGGCCTTGACTACCAGGAACATAAACGAAGACTGATTAAATATTCAAACAGAATTAGATATAAGAGTGGGAAACCCTTTATCGCCGCTAGCCCTTATCACTTAAACTAATATCATCTTGCACTATTATGCACATACGTATTAATCGTCTGTGTCGCGAGTTTAAACCTTTTGACAACTAGCAACATCTGTACGTGTGTGAAAGTCAAATTTCGTTTATTTCATAAAGCTTCATTTAATCTTATTTAACCAAAAGGGCTTATTATTTTTGACGTAAGTTTAAAAATTGTTTAAAATTGTTTTTTTTTTGCATTGTGAAGCGCTTTTGAGGAGGTACATATTTTTCTAAAGTGGTATTACAAAAAAACAACTATTTGCCATCAAAGATTCACATGCATGCCTAAGCACGGTGTCAGCATCCTCGACATCGTCATACATTTAAGGGTAGTATTAATAAATAATGCGCGTTGAGAGCTTTACGAAATAAAAAATAGAATCTTCAACCATGGAAAATTACTAATTCATTTTTTTTTTACCTTCAGAATAAGAAGAAATATGTAGGTGGATGTCCAGAGAGCTCGCCATCTGTGATAAATGAAAACAATAATTAATTTAGGCGTCTGTCAAACTTGTGTTATTATATATAATCTCAAATTGTCCAATAACATACCTCTCCAATGTTTATAGATACCGCCCGATTATTATGTCTTAGAACATTCTTCGTAATAAGCATATCTTTATATTCAGATACTTTGGTTTGCGAGCTATTTTTGTTATTGTGAAGGGCGAAGTAGAATACCTCACGTGTTATATATATACTATAGCTTCGTCCAGACAGTACGCGGCAACCATTCCCAACTAGCGAATCAATAATTCAGCAATCGAAAGGGCAAAACGAAGTGTACGAAATCAATTGTGACTATAATAATATAGTCGGACCTTTATGAAAAATGGGAATTGGTCGTGCATTAGCCGCGCAGTGTGGACGACGCTAACGAAGTGCGTGCTCCGCGGAGGATGAAAGTAGATGTGCGAGTGTAAAAGCGAATCTCAGTTCCCAGTTCCCAGTTCCCGGCTCCCAGCGCCCGGCCAAAGGGCACTTTGGGTGGCGGGCACGTCCCGAGCTCACACCGCTAAAATCGAAACACGGTCCCATTATCCATATTGCATCGGGCGGCAAACAATAAAGAGATTTCTTCTGTATAGACTTCATAATGAGAGAGTGCTTTAGAAGAGATGTGCAAGTGAATGAAAACACTTTTAATCCAAAGGTTACGTGCCCCCGCAACCCCTGTGTGAACAATACCGACTTCCGAAGTACGTGACTCAATCTTGGCAATCTCTGCCTTCTTTAACTTCAGAGGTAGATTATTGTTATCCGCCCACAGTTTTTTCATCTCTCTTCAGAAATTGAAACGCATTTTTTTTCTTATTAGATGGATTTCTCACGCTTCTACGAGATGAAATTGATTGCCCCCCTCTCTCTCCCGCGGCTAAAGCTATCTGTCGAATTATCATTTGAAAAATCACCATCGCATCAGAGTAACTACTAACTGATACCAATGTACATGGACGATTCTCAAACTGTGGATTCTGGTGATAAGTTTCTTCAGAGTACCTCCGTAAGTAAGTACCCACTTAATATTTTGTGATTTCGAGACTCGTATTTTTGGCAAGTTTTCAGTTCGACATAAAAAAAATATTATACATCGAACACAGAAGCAGATAGAGAATATTATAGAATTATTTCTGGGGTCTTTACTCAATATAATATGACAAATGCAATTTTTTTTATTTTGTGTTCCAATTGTCAATTCGTTGAGGTTTGTGCCACCTTCGTGTAATAAGTGCTTGCCTTTCCAGCTGTGCTGCTCGAGAACGCCGAAAACGAAGTGATGAAAATGATGTTTTTATTTAGATGTATGCAAATAATTTTTTTCACACGTTTAGTAAGAAAAAAATTTATACATTTCACAGTAATGGAACAAAGCACATAAGGTTTGTATACAGCAGATATAAATTGAAATCTTAGTAATCGTAGGTTTTTTTTTTACATATTCAGCACAAATCCTACGAAATTGCCAAGACTTGAGGCTTCTTTTAAGGCGTTTGGAAGACTATTAATTAGTTTTTGACCTTTATAAAACACGCTGTTTTGAGTACACACAAGTTTCGTTTTGGGAAGCCTAAAATCATGACAACTTCTCGTAGGATAATTGTGAATATTTACATTATATATAATATTATTTAGCAGATATTTAGAGAGCATGTTATTTTTAAGCTTGTAAGTCATCGTTAAAGTATTATGTATGATGTGTTGTTTAGGTGTCATCAAAAATGACACACGTGGATCTATGCGTGCCTACTGCCTGCTGCCTATATCGCTCGCCAAAGCAGAGAGGCTGAAGAAGAAGGCATATAATGCACTCCGGAAAACTAACTCCATGGATGATCTTTCGGAATACCGCCCAGATGCAAAGAACTGTAAGATAATTCTAAACGAGGCTAAAAACGACCACGACCAGAGAATCTATAAAAACCTGACAGATTTACTAATGGCAGCCGGTCTTTCCGGTCGCTCACTGGATCGATCGGGATAAATTTCTGCAGAAGCACTTTCCTACCTCTGACCAAGCCCGACGGTCTGTTGACTAACTCAACACGGATGTTCATCGGGTCTTATGAGTTGAAAGCGGTCCTGACGGAATACCCGCGCTAGTTCTTAAGAGGTGCTCCGCAAAAGTAACCCTAGTGCTCTCTCGATTATTTAAGCGGCTGCTTCTGGGCTGGAGCTCCTAAATACTCAATAAGCTTGCTGATCCTATTCTACAGGTATTTCAATGGATCCTGCTTGACGGAGTTAGCAGCATTGATGGAATGTTACCCCTTCATTTATTCTGAACCTCTTCGAGGTTCACATTAACAAATGCCTTCCTATAGCCCCTCGATGAACGGCCTCACAGGATTGCCCAACCGGGCGACAATATAGTTCCCCGTCTATACACCGCACAGTATTAGTAATAGTTTGATTGAAAGTTTCAAACTTTTTTCACGAGAAATGTTATTTTCGAACTTGACCAAAGACCACAAATTGTTTTGGCTTCAATTTAGCTATCGATCTAAACGCAAGTAATATTGACAGTAGATTTTTAAACTTTGTGATATTCTCAAAAAACGATTAAAAAAGGTTTAAATAAAATCACACCTGAGGTACAGTGGGAAGTGGTGTTGGTTTCGGGCGTTGTCGTTTTCCCGCGGTAATTGAGACGAGATGAACCAATCAGTCCCGGGCCGAGGGACGCCGGAAGAGAATCGTTCCATCACCTGTTGATTGCTTCGTATTTCTCAATTGGTTATTGAATTGATTAATCGCCGTTCCGCACTTTTCTAAAAAAACGAGCCGCTGTTAAATTTGATGGCGCGTTACCTACTAATTCAGTTATCTTGTTGGCCTAAGCCCGAGACAGCTTTTCAATATTACTATCGCGTAGATAGAATTTTCTATATAACGTGATTTATTGACGAAATTGGTGGGTATCCGTGAAGGTAATTTGGCAACTTGCCGCATAGGTACTGTAAATTGGTAGCTAGTTCCTGAAGATTCCGTTGTTTTACCTCGCACGGCGGAAGCATCAGAAGCGTAGTTGCAGCGTAGAAGATTGCCAAAACTCGTTGTTATTGTCATAAGTGATATATTGTTCATGTCACTTATTTGTAATAACAAGTGCCCTGGGAAGTTGCATATTATGTATATCAATACCATAAGCTCAGGCCGTATTGTAAATATTAATATGAACCTTAATAATACACAATACTTGAATGATCCAAACACGGCCAAAGCCATTTCAAGCAACGTTTCAATTCTAGATGGTTGTCTTTCACCAGGGCGATACTAAGAGTATCTACCACTCTGGAACGTGCCGCAAATATACTATATTTTATTTCATATCAATTTAATGTGTTATGACACATATTATTTAAATAAAATCTATTTGCGCACGTCGGGTTCGGACCCGCCACCTCTGGATTCGTAGTCGAGCGTTTTACCACTCGACCATGCAGGCCGTCAGTAAATAAAACCAAATAATCGATTTATAGTTAGAAAATGAATGAATAGTTTCAATTTGGCGGATGAATTACTCTTGTGGCTTATTTTTTATAATGACCATATCGAGGACCATTGGTACAATATAAAATTAACTAGAAATCTAGGAAATTTAAATAAGCATTTTGTTATTTCGAATCCAAGGTTTGTGTTTTAAAATAAGTTTAAAACTTTCGTTAAAATTAAAAACGTGATAAAATTTGGTGAGAAATGTATTAACTGTAAGATGTGACTAATGTAATGCCGGTGAGTATAATTATCTTGAAAACTTCAGCCTCAAACAAACTATATCTTGGAAATTACCAACTTGGTGATCGTTGATTACTTTTATTAGACTTGAAATGATGTTAACAACGTCACAGTGTATCATTTCATATTATTTATGTTGCCATAACAGTTAAGCAGAATCACATACCCGTGGGAAAATAATTAATGTAAAGCAAAAGCAGAAATATAAAAATAAAACAATAATGGTTGGTGGAAAACAGAACATAACATTATTTATATGGAGCCAGGTCCTAGAGTGAGTTCTAGGGCCTAGGGCCTAGAGACTACAGACTAGAGGTCTCGCGGGTTGGAGAGTTGGCGAGATGAGAGTTTTGTGTGAACCGCGCGTCGAGATCCATTTAGATCACGTGGCCACGAAATTGCAATAAACTGCTAAAGGTTTCATAAATTGCCCTCAGTTCGTGAGTCCCGCGGTGATTAAGCCTCCGCTGGCAGAAAGCAGGGGCAGGTACAGGGACAGGGACAGGGACCCGCGTACAGTATACAGATGTACAGTACCTGCACTAGACGGTACAACCGCCTGAATAGACGTGTCAAAGCCGGCACCGACTATCATAATATTTAAATCCGGTTCTTAAAAAACAAAGATATATTTCGGGTAAGTCGATTGGTCTGCAGAGGAGTGGTAAGAAAATCCACGACTTTACAATTTTTTTTATTGAACCACCTCGGTTTTAATAAATAGAGTTGGATACAACTCTAGACAATGTTCATAATAAATATTTTATATTAATATGAAGCACGCTAATCTGAAAATCGTCCTAAAAGAGAACAAAGAAAGGAAGATAGTGTAAGAAAGTCTAACACTAGGTATCTCTGAGGCTCTCTCGTCTCCAAGACGCACGATAGCGCAGGCAGCTATGGAATAACACCCCATTGAATACCTCCCCTATACCTATCCGAAACGTTAGCTCAAGAATGAAAAGTTCCTCTCGCACTATCCCCTTTTCAAGTTTTTTGTTGTTGTTCGAGATATATCAAAAGTATTGATTAATTTTGCACAAAAACGATAAAACACAATACAATTCAACACAAACTCTATATAATACATGAACCAAAAATAAAGCACCACTCCAAACTCCCTTTGCAAATACTGCTTTTGGACAAAGACACTTTAAATACATAGCCTGAAAATTATACAATCTACTACCAGCTACGACTAGACAAATATAAACAATGACCAAACTTAAACATGAAATAAAACATTGGATTTATAAAAGAGGTCGCTCTATTATGGTTAACTACTGTAAAAAACCTACTTAGATATACATACTTCAATTTTAAATCTATCTTTATCTCTAGGCATATACAATCATATTTTTAATTTTTTTGTATTAAACTTTACCTAGATCATAACATTATAAATGTACCTTATGCACAACCTCTATACTTCTATATAATATCTATAAAATGTTGCCTCCACGTAATAACTTTATTCTAATATTTGTTAAATTTCATCTTTCTTTTCTTTTCCCTTTTTCATTATTTTTTACTTCTGTGCACAACCTAAACAATAACTATAAAATGCAACCTCCATGTTATAACTTTGCTGTAATTTTCATTTAATTTCATCTTTCATTTTTTTCTTCTTTTTTTTTTTTATTACTTTTTATTTTATTTTAATTAATATTTACATTTAATAATATATTATTTATGTACTATACGTCTGTCTCGACACAGGAATATCCTAGTGAGACAGACATGGACCAAACCCATGTTTTTTTTTAAATATTTTAACAAGAATAAATAAATAAATTTAGTACGACATCAATTGTGTGTACATCCACCGTTATATATACATATATATATTTTAGAGAACGTTATTTATGAAAGACAGCTTATGTATAGTTTTTGTATATAATTTCTCGAATTTACTGTCAATTTATTTTATAACTTAAAAGCACTCAAATTTTAGAAGTTCTGCCAGTTTAGAGTTAAAAAAATATATGTATTGTGACTGCTGTTGAATGATGGCTTCGAATGCCGAAACAACTGCCACAAAAAACCTCAAAACTAGCAGAACTTAAATAGTGTTGTTAAATTATAAAAAATAACAACAACAAAAAAGACAAATCAGTTTGCTCGGCAGTTCACAACGTATAAATAGCGGTAAAAGATAATGTGTACTAATGCGACATGTATGGCTCGAGAAAATCGACGCATTGTTTTCTGCCATGCGACAATGAGAGAAGAAAAAAGTGCAGTGTGCGCCAGGTAGGAAGTGTGCTGGAGAATTGTTGCCAGCATCACGCCACGCCAGCCTGACGCACGTTTGTAGTTGTACCACTCATTATCATTTAACCGTCATTAATTTCTTGTGATCTAACACTTTGCACGGAGTATATGGTGCATTTAGGCAGGTACCCATTCTAACTTTGAGACGCGAAAACATATTATAACATCTGCGTGGACTCACTATCGAGGAGGCTCATATCCAAGACTCCGTTGCACGCTCGATCGCCCTCGGCCATCAATCGTCCGAACATCGACGTGGTATGTATTTGTGAATATAGCTTTTTTCATATGACGGCCTGCATGGTCGAGTGGTAAGACGCTCGACTACGAATCCAGAGGTCGCGGGTTCGAATCTTGGCGTGCGCAAATAAATTTTATTTAATTAATATGTGTCATAACACGTTTAATTGACATAAAATAAAATATAATATATTTGCGGCACGTTTCAGGGTGGTAGGTACTCTGAGTATAGCGCTGGTGAAAGATCGCGATTCAGAATTGAAACGTTGCTTGAAATGGCTTTAGTCGTGTTTGGTGACCAGATCTGAATAGCCAGGTACTTCATAATCTTCCCCTTCCTCATATCCTTCCCCTCCCTACTACCTTTGAACATAGTAATTAATGTTTTCTAACATATAACAGATCATTTTAAACGGACAGCAAAACAGTGTAGCGCTATTATAATGAGACTCATGGTACAATCGGCCAATACCTCACAACATACCCCAATTGAGATGCCATAGTCTCACTGGCTTTAGACGGTTGGGAGCACTTGAGATTCTTGTGCGGTAAAAAAAGGCACTCGAGTGCCTATATTCGCACCTCGGTTCAGAGTTGATGTTCTCTCAGTATCGCCCCGGTGAGAGACAACCATTCACTAAATTCACGAAATTTGGCTTGAAATGGCTTTATCAATGTTAGTGATCAAATTCGAGTGGCAAGTAGGTACTTTCGGTATTTGAAGATCAAAATAAATAGTTTTTTAAGCGCTAGCAATTGCACCAGCTACCATTTAAAATACAATCGAAGATTAATGTACTTGAATATATATTGCATCATTATACATTATACCAACACCGAGGCAATTCCTGTCATTCGACTAGTTGGATAACCTCGCTTAGATAACTGTAACGTTTTATATCGCCAATTTAAAATAATTTACGACTTCCGAAAAGGTTTTTCGTGCTGCATTGTCTAAAGACATTAAGCAGCGCATGTGTAATCATTACCTGTACGTCAATTATTATAGATTGTTTAATAAGGAAAAAATAAATAAAAGACATATACGGGCTTACTCTCGTTCGTATTATTATTGCTCTCTGTTGTGAAAAGATTTACAATCCTTTTCCTCTCTTTTTCAATTTATTTTTTTCCTTTTAATAACATTATAACTTAATAAAATTATAATTTCTGTGATTGAAATAAAAATGTAATATAGGTATAATGTACCTTTGTAACATATAGTTATATAGTCTGTTGATATAGGAACCTGTTGACAAACTGTTATTATAGCAGTTTAACGGGACTTTATTATAACATGTAAGTAACTTTTGAAATAATTATAAAAAATATCATGCACCAGTACAGGCAGATTCGGGTGAGATAGGTACTGTGTCGGTATATTGGTATCGACATACCTATTAAATAACCTTTTCCGTGTTATCGCGTAAAAGTCCTAACTGGAGCTAGTGGAGAACTATTGTATACTCATTTGGGGATGGCTGTAGACAGTGTGAGAAGAAAAGAAATTTAGATTCGGTATTTCTTAGTGATACTCACCAGGGGGCAATACTGGTCCTAGTTTCCACTCTGGAATGAGGTGTTAATTTAAGCATGAACCTTGTGTTGAACCAGCGAAAGGGTGAAGAGCAATGGAGCTTTTCGCTCTGTGCTAAACACTTCAAAAGTAATCACCTATTTTCCTTCTTCTGAAATCAAGGCATAAAATTTTAACGCGGTATTTTTAAAAACTCGCCTTCGCCGCATATTTCCCTTCCCACCAGACGGAAGTACCAAAGATGGACAATACCAATTTCAACGTGCTTTTTGATTGCCAGATCATGTCTGCTTCTCTACGCTCTCAGTTAACACACGCATCATCGCCACGAAGTCTCCGGGTAATGGGCAGTGGGCAGTGGGTCACTCGTCACACACTTCACACCAGGCGCTAGACTCGCGCGATCCCAAACTAATTATATACGAGTCAATGTCGGGTCAACGTCTCGAGGCGACAATACGAATAGTAGTACCATAGAAATTACATTCCGTCGGCTTCCGCTCTCTCGCGAATTAAATACATAATGGTACCGAAAAACCGCTAAGTTCATTCTCGTTGCTGTGCGACAAAAATAAATAAAGAAAATTTAAAGACAAAAAAAATCATAGGAAATAAAAAGGCTTTGATTAAACATTTTTTTGAATTTGAACTTGATTTGTGAATTTTTGAACTTGGTGCTATCAAGCAAAAGATATATTTGAACAATTCTAAATTGGTTTCGAAGCATTGATTGACGTACTTTATTAAACTGGAATATCAGAAAAAAATGACGACACATCCTTGCTACCCATTTGTCAAATAAATAATACTTAAATACTTTAAAATGAAAGAAATTATAAATTTATTAAATAACGGCGTTACAAATAATCTAGACACCAAATGAAAGTAAAGACAAATATAAAGGATCCTATTTGACAAGGCGTTCTAAAACATTTTGCGTAAAATACCCTGACTGTTTTAATTTATAATGCATCATCCCAACATTAAAGAAGAAGATCCCTTTCAACTCCTTTCAGTCTCAAAACATACCCCGATCGGGGATGCCACAAGTGAGGTTATCGTAATCACGTTAAGGTTAATTCAGAAGAAAAGGCAGGAGTCAAGTTGTAGGCGATGTCAAGCGGAGAGAAGTCAAGGTAGGTAGATGATGCTGGCGGAGGATGCTGGTGATCTGCCTTCCTTTCTGGTTTTTGCGCAATTTATATTGAGGCCCAGGGCGCGACCACGGATTTGGGAGATTTGTATGGGGAATTTTGTTTCCCCCTTTCTCGCTCTTTTCCGGGTCGTTGGTAATTTTGTGGGATAGATTTAATTAATCTATCCCCTCTCCTAAGCATCACCTTTAACCTCAACTTCTCTCCACACTTCCATCATTTTTATTAAGTTAAGAAATACATTTT
>JAGWCC010000843.1:0-127995 GCA_022651775.1 Drusus annulatus
TTTGTATATTAAAAAAACCCCTCATTTTTTTCCTTTTTTTTTTTTTTATTTTTTTTTTTTTTTTTTCTAAAAATATTTTTCTTTTTTTTTTTTTTTTTTTTAAACAAATTTTTCCGTACAATTTTTTTCATTTTTTCCTGGCTTTTTATTTATTTTCTTTTTTAAAATTTTTTGGGGAAAATTTTTATTTTTCTTCAAAACTTTAAAAAATGAATTTTTGAAAAAAAATAAAAAAAATAAACCTTGAATAATAAATAAAAAAAATAGAGTAAAAAAAAAAATTCTTATTGCTTTTATTTTTTTTTTTCGTTTTTAAAAAAATTTCTAATCTTAAATTGTTTTTTTTTATTTAATAATTTTAATGACTATTTTTTGTTTTTTGCATTTTACCTTTTTAAAAAAGATTTTCCCAAGCATTTTTTGCAATTAAGAATTAAGCAGTTGGTTTATCCTGTAAAGTGAAACAAAAAGATTTACTAATTAGGGTGACGATATGTGTACTAGAAGTATCCAGGTGTCAGTCTTGTTGGATGCGATACGACTGGAGGTGACTATTGCTATTCTCCTTGTCCTTTGACGATGCGGCGGGTATGGTCCAGGGTGAGGTGTAGGTCAGGCGGTCCAGGGTAGGCGGGCGGTGGTCAATAAAAAGGCAGGGATCAGTTGGTTGTGAAGTCGGGAGAGAAGTGAGGTTAAGGTAGATACGAGCGAAGTGAAGGTTTCTGGATTTTCAAATTTTCTTACTTTTTGCTCAATATTTAAAGGAGCTTCTTACGCAATACCAGGAAAATAGAGTTTTGTATGGGAGAATACTTTCACCCCTTTCTCCCTCTCTCCAGACGACTACTAATTTTAAGGGATGATTTTTTCCTACTCATCCCTATATGTTATTGACTGGCTAATATCTCGACCTTGATTCAACTTCCTACGATTTTTATTAAGGTTATAATTAAAGATATAAATTACAACAAATTAATCATGCCCGCGTTTTGGGGCTTAAAATCGTAATTACATAGTTATCCTAAATGCTACATACATGAATTAACAACTAACTTGTAGCGGGGAGTTAGGCTGTCACAATGTTATAGTTTATTGGTTTGTGCTACTAGCTTGATCCCCGTAATAAGGTTCACGTGCTAACAGGTACGCGCCGGGCGCGTGATTGGCAGGTCCGCCGGTCCGTTGTTGCGTTTACTCTAGCCCTGAGATGGGAATCATGCAATTGCCGGCTTACGAGAAGAGGCTTACTGATGCTGGTACGAAGTTAAATTTACAGGATTAGAGCAAAACACGAATTTAATATCGCAAAGACACGAAGACACTCATTTAAGCAATACCAATCTTGATTTTACGGACATCTTATTTCCTACATTGTTCATGCACATATTTTTCTAATTATCGTGACTCAGTACGTGTGACACAATATACATATTGCGGAAACCGTTAAAATCTTATTGACGACCTTGTAGACTGTCATATTCCTATTTAATCTTCTGTTTATCATAAACTTTAGCCAATTATTAAAACAAAAACAAAACAAAAAAAGTATTTTTTTGTTATGTATTCTTATTAAATTTTCTCAAGGTATTTTATTTATTGACAACTTAATGGCTTTAACACAAATTATACCTTTCATAATTTATAACTACTTTAGTATTTATTTTTTTAAATGTTTTTAATCCTACCCCCAATGTTTGTAAGAGACATACATAAATTAGTTACACATTTTTATTTGCTTTATAAGAAATTTTATCAAAAACAAAGAATATTTTCAAAAATATCACCGAAAAGCTATTCGTGCTTGAATTTAAAATTTAAAATTAATTGAATATATTTTATTTTATTTTTGACGATAAACGACGGTTAAAAAAACACATGACATGTGAATCACTTCACTTTCCTACAACAATAAAAATGATGACTAAAAATAAAAAAAATTCCATGACATTTTGCAGTGAAGAGTTTTTCTTTGTCCTGTACTGTACTTACTGAAAGGTTAATATTTAATTTTCACACTTTTCCCGGCAATTTTCTCCGTCTGGTTCATCCAATTTGTTAACATAAGTTTTTTCCATCTGCTTGTGCCAACTCTTTCTGATTAGATTTACGGCCTTGCAGTGTTAGCACTGTACTCTGCAAATGGAAAAAACATAAGTATAATATTCCTTCAGTTTTAATAATTTTAAATTTACGAATAATTTTTGCAGTTTATCCTGTTGTACAATGAAGCACATTATTTAAAAAAAACAGTTTTTTTTTCTTTCCGTTTCGTGATTATTTTTGCGTAGTTCGCAAAAGAAAGACGATCGGCTTTTGCTATCTTGATGCTAGCACAATGACTGTGTGTGACCAATCTCGAAAATCAACGTAATTTGAAAACATGCCTCACCACACTTTATCCTTGGAGTAAGAATATATGTAGAGAGAGAGCTAAATATTTTTACCCAACCTATACAAATTTACGATAAATCACTTTTTCCGGGTTTTTACGTAATGCCGTGAGAGAGAAAGAGACAAGACAAGTTGTCACATAATATCGCACCACTTTTAGGTATGTAAGCATGTTTTCCGTCTCCCGCGTCTCCGGCGACTACGCCCACTACGTTGTGTTATGCGACATAACTTAACAGTTTTTAAAGTTATATTCTATATTTTTGTTGATTAAAACTACTGTGAAAAAGTGGTTTTACAAATAAACAAAACATTATGTCAACATGTGCTATGAATGGATGTAAAAAGGTGTGTTCATGAAAACCCTAGCCACGCCCGAGTCGGGAACAAATCAACAATTCTGACTGCACTGTTTCGCAAATCTAACCAACCATCACGCCGTTTCTCCACAGGGGTAGGCAGAGAGGACGGACCGCCATACAAATCTGTCTTGGCACACACTCCTTGCTTCGTTCACATTCATACATCGTCTTATACATACTCTTCTGTTATTCTGACTCTTCACGTAGCCCGATTCATGTATTTGATTCACTTGATCGTGCCATGTCTTCCTCGGACGTCCCCGACTTCTTTTTTCATTCACTTTCGCATCACATATTCTTTTGACACTCCTTTCTTCGTTCCACGTAAGCGTCCCTTTTCATTTCGCAAATCTATCCCTCCTTTATATTATTGGTCTGCGAGCTAAAACCTGTACCAAACAGAAAAGCCTTTAGCATATTGGAACCAGTTCGTTTAAAAATAAAGTGTTAGGTTTTTTTTCTGTAGATTAAAAAAAAAAGATTTGCTACCACTCCAGGGTTCCCTTGCACCATGGCCAAGCCAGTGATCGTCATCCACGGAGGGGCCTGGAGCGTACCCGACGAGTGGGTCCCCGGGACGGTGAGCGGAGTGAAACAGGCGGCCAGGATCGGCTACGAGATCCTTAGGGAAGGAGGATCAGCTCTGGATGCTGTGGAGGCTGCCGTGAGGTACCTGGAAGATAGTGAGATCTTCAACGCAGGTGAGTCGACGGCTTGCATGGCCGAGTGGTAAACATAGGAATCCAGAGGTCGCAGGTTCGAACCCGGCGTGCTCTAATAATTTTATATTTTATTAATGTGTCACATAACCTTGGAGTAACAATGTATATGGAGAGATAGGTAATTCTTTTTACCCAACCTTTACAAATTTGTGTTAAATCACTTTCTCCGGGTGTTTACGTCGTACACCATGAGAAAGAAAGATACAGCAAAATTTCCCAAATTATTACACCGCTTTAAACTATTGTTGGGATGTTATTCGTGTCCCGCGTCTCCGTCGACTCCGCCCATACGTTTTGGTATGCGACATAAATGGACATTAGTTAACGGTTTTTGTGGTAATATGCTATATTTTTGTTAATAACAAACTGTGAAAAAGTGATTATACGAATAAACAAAAACATTATGTCGAAATGTGCTATGAATGGATGTATAAACACCCTAGCTCTAGTCCTAGCCACGCCCATGTCTAGCCGAGTCCGGCAAAACTGACTACAGCAGCGCTCTCTCTTGTATATTATTGCTCTGAGGTCATAACACATTTAGTTAATATAAAATAAAATAAAGCGTATTTACGGCACGTTCCAGAGTTGTAGATACTCCAAGTATCGCTCTCGTGAAAGACCACCATTCAGGATTGAAACGTTGCTTGAAATGGCTTTAGCCGTGTTTGGTGATCAGATCTGAATAGCCAGGCACTTCCCAACCTTCCCCTTCTTCATCTCCTTCTCCCCTCCCCACTACCGTCAGCCTCACAACATACCCCTATTGGGGATGCCATAGTCTCACTGGCTCTATACGGTTAGGATCAGTTGGGATTCTTGTGTGGTATTCAAAAGTCGCGGGTTCAAGGCCGGCGTGCGCAAATAACTCAATTTTATTTGAATAATACGTGTCATAACACATTTAATTCATATAAAATAATGAATTCTTTATTTCAAGAACGTTCCAGAGTGGTAGATACTCTAAGTATCGCCCTGGTGAAAGACCACCATTTAGAGTTGAAACGTTGCTTAAAATGGCTTACCCGTGTTTGATGACAGATCTGAATAGCCAGGTACTCCCAACATTCCTCTTTCCCATCTCCTTCCCTTACCCACTACCTTCAGCCTCGCAACATACCCCAATTGAAAAGGAAGGTGTGTGGAGTTGAAATTAAAATAACTTCATGATGGGCATTGAAAATAATTGCTCGTGTCACCTAGGACGTGGATCCTCGCTAAACCTGGCCGGAGATGCCGTGATGGAGTGCAGCATGCAGCGGGGGTCGGACCTCAAGGCAGGCTGCGCCTCGTTGCTGAGGGACGTGCAGAACCCCGTGTCCCTGGCCAGGGCCATCGTGGAGAACTGCCCTCACGCCTTCTTGGCTGGAGACGGGGCGAGGGACTATGCTATCAACCAGGTTGGTGTATTTCCGCCTTATCTAGTTGCCAGCTTCTCCAAACCATACATTCCTTCTAAGCGTTATGCATTTTTCTACATTATTTACCGTTCCTCGTGTTGCAATGGCGCTTGCTTTTGAGGTTATGACATCAACTGTTTATTTATTTTATTTTGCAAAACAGTTTTTATACCAATAACACAAAAAAATGATTATCATAATTATAGATAATAAAGTTAAAACTGAATAGTTAATTCTTGCCGAAACTTGTTGTAGCTCATGTGAAAAATATCCAAACTTTCTGCGAGGCAGTTAATTAACCTAGTTAGTCTTCCCAGGGGCATCACCACTGGTAAGTTAGTTCTGCACCTGGGAAGAAACAGAAGCTTGTGTTGGCGGCCTCGCGTGAACTTCTCAGGGACATAAAATCTAATTTCCGCCAGGATGTCAGGTATTAATAATACACCGTTCAAGAGTTTATGAGCTAAAAGCAGTAGTACTTTATCTCTCCTCGAATCAAGGCTGCAGATACCCTGCATTCCCGAGATAAATGCTGTTGGAAGCAGCCATGGGTAAAAACTAAGCGTAGAGGAACCATAAAAAATATTTTCGAGTTTTCTCAACCATTAGTACATATTATTTCCTTGGAGGACATGGAAAATCACCTTTGCGAAACAGTGAAGTCAGGATTGTTTTTCACTTTATACTGAATCGATAGAAAGAGACAAAGATATATCAAAAGATGTTGGATAGCCCATTAGTTACTGCCCACATGGAATTCGGACATTTTTAATAAATATATTTGAACACATTAATCAAATAAAAATTTATAAAGTCAAAATATCACCAAACACTTTTAACAAAGAGTTTGCCCAAATAATGATAGAAGTTTTTTGTTGATTTCATGTCTTTATATCATTAAAAATTCTAAATTTCGGTCATAAATATATAAAACTGTTGAAAATACCCCTTAAAGTGAAGTTTCATAATTTTTGTTTGGTCTTATTTGAAAATTCACGCAAAACAAATATCACCGGCATGTTTGATTAATTTGTATAACCACTGCAAGTATTTTAATCAACACAAATATACGAAATAACCTCAAAATCCGTTGACGTAAGTTATGCGACTCGATGGTGTGAAGTTACCGCGGACGGATAACTTCCTCACATTATTAGAAGTTCTGCGATATTATGTGACGACTTTTCTTGTCTCTTTCTCTCTCATGTGGTATGCGACGTAAAATCTGAACATTCTTCCCATTATGTTAATTGTGCTTGTATCGGAAATTACTAAAAAACAATTTTAATATAAACACAAGAATCGATGAATTTGGTGTAGCAACATTTTCTTTTATCAGTTTAACATTATCAATCATCTCAGAAAATTGATCAGCTGATCTAGTTCTTGCATACCTGCACACACATCCCTTTGAATTTTTGTACTCCTTGAGTAACATTTGCTTATGACGTTAAGGGAGTAAGTTGCTACACTAACCGCCCCCGGCGGGAATCGAACTTGGTTTACACGAGCCCCCGTCGAACAATCTACTCTGACTATTCCATCAATATGAAAGGAGCTGCTCGACAAACTTGTTGAACAATCGACCATTTCCTTACACGAACAGATCTACAAGATTATTTATGTAGGCGGTTAAGAAGAACTAATGAACTATTTTTATTTATTTATTATAGATGTTTTTGTATCCTCCACATCTACAGTAACGATGCCCACAACTGCCTGGATAAGTATGTCGATCTGAAAAGGTTTTTTTTTGTATTTCAGGGAGTAGCCGTAATAACCCCTGACTACTTCGTGACGGAGGCGGCCAAAGAAGAACTGGAACAATTTTTTAGGGATACAAGATCTGGAGAAATCAGAAAGGTAAATAAAATGTATGCGATTGCTTTGTTTAGCAAAGACGCACGCCCGTGATTAATGACACAATAGTGTCGGTGGCAATGGAATCTATTGAACCTGTAAAAAACTCTCCAACTACCAGTAAAATCTGGCATAATCAATTTTTCAGAACCTTTTCTGTCCGAATTTTTTAGGTAAACGAAATTATTTCCAAAGTGCGCACTGTCATTTTTATCGCGAGTTTTGTTGAAAGCTTCACTTAACTATTTATTATAGAAGATCAAAGAATTAAGACAGTACGGCGCATATTTTTCAATTGATCAAAATGCAAAAAAAAAGATTTTAAGAAGAAAAAAAAAATCATCTACGGCAGCAACCTCCAATGGTCAAGTGCTAAGACGCTCGACTACGAATCCAAAGATCGCGGGTTCAAACCCGGCGTTGGGACTCTTAGACGGTTGGGACTCGAGTGCGGTGTACTGAAACAAAAAAAAGTGAATTCCCGGTTCCATTCCATTGTTCAATACGTTTTTGGTTTAGCTCTTCCCAAAAACATTTCTACAACGGTTGTGTCTTATTCTACATACACGATTATTAAGTGTATTTTTACTTAAGACACAAAATTTTCTCCTTCCATTGTGTTTCAATTCTAAGGTCCTCGGGAAACCTTGTAATCCGAAATCTTGTATACAATGTCTTCTGACATTAAACAGCATTTACTCAAAGACTTTTTAAATTTTTCATAGAATCAGGCCATAAAAACGAAAGAAAAAATAATTTAAAAAAAATTAAGGCCAGGAATTTTGAGATAATTCTTTTAAATAATGATACAATGTATAGTACTCTGAAGGTAAGTACTTGAGCAAGGGACATTATGAAGTATCTAGTATAATATAATCAAATTTGGATCCAAGCTTAGATCTTTTGTGTCCCTAATTTTTCTCCTTTACCTGTTACATATTTCATGTCCGCAAACAGTGCGCCTTGAAAGGAACATAATGGGTATCAATTGTCGAGAATAAAGCCGAGTAATCTGAGGACAGTTACTGAGGGAGTTCTACCTAATTCAAAAGAGCTGGAACGTCATGAAACCAGGCAAAATGCTTTTGCGAAATGTCCTGTTTTTGCGAAAATTGCCTGGAAATAGGGAGGCGAAAAACATCAGTATTATTACCAACCTGGAACCACCGTCCAGTTTCTAGAATGACTGTTCTATATTAGATGTTAGGTTAGGTTACTAAGTCTAAATAGTTAGGCGTTTTTACTTAAGTGCTTTTGATTTCCAAGCTTTTGAGCAAAATATTATTTTGATTTTTTAATCGGGACAATATTAAATTAATCTGAAATACAAAATACTAAGATAAATATACATATTTAGGAGTTGGAAGGAGAAGGAGTAATTGAGGAGATTATGGGAATAACCGAGCGGTTTATTGGAAAAATATTTAGGATAGGACTATAAGATAAATTAATTTGATTGTTTAAAATATTGCATTAATTGTTTAATGATTTTCTAATTTCTAGTGCTTCTAAGTTATCTAATTTTATCCCTTTATTGCAACGGTGAAGAATTTTAACCCCTGTATCCCTATTAAAATCATGATTAGTAGTAATGGTGATTGGCGAACTCTGAAAAACAAGCGACCAACTACAATAGCAGTTCAATGAAATTATGATATCTTGAGACTATTTTGTAGTGACAGGTTTTAGAACGTTTAAACACATTTCGTTACTACCCATAAAATTCCAAAGTAAAAATGTTGGCATTGTATAAGCATCTGTATTCTTTCAAATACGATTTTCAATTTTTTATTTGGCTTTGAGATATTTTCGAAATATTACCCGGCTCCTAAGGGTTAAGCATCTTAGATGTTCACTTATTCGAATGTTCACACTGCGAGATGTCTTACCTATAAAATATGAAGGACAATTATTACAAGAAATTTTATAAATGCCAGAACGACTTAATTTATTATTATAAATAAAAAAGTAGTTAAAAACAAAGTGTATGTATTCTATTTATAAATATGGCAAGCCACAAAGTTAATGCTTTTTACGAATATATAATAATTATAATTATAAAATTTATTTAAAAAAAAATATTTTTAGTTAAAAGCTCTGCGATGTAATTATTTTTACGCGTGACAGTTGTTTCGCCTTCTGAGGGCATTATCATCTACAAAATAAACTTTAAAACCATACATATATTATTTTGATCATCGTCGCCTGGATATTGGATATAAACTTATAAGTATAATTCTTGCTTCCTTCCCCTGTCGCATATTGATTTAGATGTGATGAAAATATATTCCACCATGCGTTCATGGTCAAAACAAGTTGGGTAGCTGGAAAAGCAAAAAGGGTTAAGCGACATTTTGGTAAAAAAATGAGTTAAATATGCAGTTTTGATCAGTTTTTTTCTGGGAAGAATGCTCTGACTTTCGTTTGATTCTGAAGAATTTAGCCATCCAAAATATATTTACCATTTGGGAGAAGGTTTTATTCAAGCGACACAAGTTTGGCATTTTTTTTTAGCTTTTTGTCGCTTTAGGTAACTCAGTGAGAGCATTGAATTGTCTGAGTCAACTTTAACAAAATCCAACCAGGTACCAAAGGCTTGTGAATTTTATTGTAAAACGACAAAAAACTTTAAAGTGCTCTGGTGGGTCCTTCCTAGAATTGCGTTTCAGCCCTTTTGACTTTCCGGCGACGATACTACATATCTGATTAAAGACCAGCTATGGTTTCGAGATCATAGAAGTGTACAAATTTAAGGAATGCATTCTCTCAGTAAGAGTGTCTATCTATCTTACACATGTAATTGTACCACTGAGAGCTCCGTTGTAAACCTTTTTCCCGATACACGCGTAGTTTATAAGAACGTTTGAGAGGCTGCAACGGAGCTATTAGCGGAATGCCAGTTGTATTTTTAAGATTTTGAAAAAATGGAATGGGCCTGTTTTATTACTCGGGCCTCCAAAAAACTGCTCCAGCCACCCAAAATCGGCACTAATTTTAAGATTTGAAACAATACCGTCCAGTACAATATTCTAAAATAAATATTTTCTTGATTTAATAAGTATTGTTGCATGATTTTACTAGTTTCCTAGTAATTTTTTTCGAAATGTACTGATGAAAATAATTAAAGTAAAATCACGGTTTACCACCCCTGACATCGCAAAAATAGTGTATAAGCCATAGGATAATTAGATCATGTACTAGTCTGAAGATGGCCGTTATAGGCTGAAACCGATCCAGTCAAAAATTTAAATAAGTGGAATAAAGTTATAAATTTGTTTTATTAAATCATTAAAATGGAATTCCACCACGAATTAAACAGTAACAAAAATAAAAATATTTTCCGCTTATGACGATAGTAATAGGTGGAATTAAAATAGTGTCCGGTTATTCGTAGCTTGGGAACATTCGAGCTCCCTCACAACAAAGAAAGGAAAGAAATAAAATACAATAGAAAGATGCATACTTTATTTAGTGATTATTCTAGGACACAGTGGGGGCAGTGGCTCTGGACAAAGGCGGCCACGTGGCCTCCGCCACCTCCACGGGCGGCACGGTGGGCAAGTACGTGGGGCGGGTGGGAGACGCGCCACTGATCGGGGGTGGTACTTACGCGGATGACTTCGTAGGAGCTGTCTCTTGCACAGGTAAACCGTCTATTATCTTTATTTTTAAAAGACACCTGTGTAGCACGGTGACTTTTATGCAATTACCTTCCCAAGAACAACATTCTTAAGGATAGTGTATTGTTTATCGATTTATCGGTTCCATTTGTTTCTATCAACTACTCCAAACCAAAAGGGCATAAGTTACAAAATGCTACTTACGAGATGAACGACAGCCGTGAAAAAATGTCGCCAAAGAAAATAATATTTCTTTAAGTATGGGAGCCGTTAACGAAAATTTATGATTTAGTCATAAATTGGCATAAATCTAATATGTAGCAGTAGCAAACGATTAATAATATTATTTAAGCGTATCTAAAATAATTTGTAATTAAGATAAAGGAATCAATGGAAAAAAAATATTAATTTATTTATTTATTAACGCTTTAGTGGGCTTTTACAACAAATTTGTACAATATATTGATGTTGACAGGTAAAGCATTATATGATAGTACATGATACAATAATTTATTTAAAAGGGTACCAGAGCTATATTATGGATTTATATAGTAGCTGACGTAAATATTATTATTTTGTTTAAAGGTTGAAATGTAGCGGGCCGGTTAATAGCTGGGTGGACAAACGCGTCGGATTTTTCCAAACGGGTGTCGTGGGTTCAATTCCTCTGCTGGAATGCCTCCATCATTACACAAGCAACATCTTCCGCTTCTTAGGAGGCAGTAGGAGTTTTTCAAATATTGCCAGGTTATTCTTAACCCAGGAATGTTTGACTTTCTTTAAAAAACAAACAAAATATCAAAATACCTTCAGCCTCATAACATACCCAAATCGGTGACACCATAGTCTCACTGGAGACTCTAGACGGTTGGGAGCAGTTGGAACTCTAGTGCGATATTCACTCAAATTTAAAATGTTTTAAAATACCAATTGCAGGTCATGGCGAAAGCATCCTCAAGTACTGCCTATCCCACACCATCATCACCCTCATGTCGGCCGGCTTCTCCTGCGAGGAGGCCACCAGGAAGGCTGTGACGGGCATGACCGAGAGGTTGTCCAACACCGGGGGGGCCATCTCCGTGTCTAACAAGGGGGACGTCGGACACTATTGCACCACTAAACGAATGTCCTGGGCGTGCGTCAAGGATGGTCAAATGCACTTCGGAATTCAACCGAATCAACACGATGTGGAAGATTATGTATAACGGTTAGGAAATAAACGCATTGAAACAAACCTTTAAAACATTATTTAGGTAACTTTTATGATTTACATGGTCAAAAGAATGGTGGTTTTGTAAGATTGTTTACAAGCTCTAAGGATACGGAGATACTCAAAAGAAACTGATCACAGACACAAATTTGAACCTTTGTAATTAGATAAGATACCGCACACGGCGCTACCATCACTAAATAGTCACTAACGCTTTAGAAACCAGTTGGTAAGAAACTCGACCTGTCGACTCGTTTTTGACTTGAGTCGCCTAGTTTTTCGTCCAATTGAAAACATCAACGCTTCTTGTAAGATCATTTTATTTTATAATATCGTCGCTGGAAAGGCAAAAGGGCTTAAGCGACACTTTGGTCACACATGAGTTAAACATGCAGTTTTGATTAAGTGTTTTTTTCTCCATCGAAAGCTCTGAATCTCGTTTGATTCTAAAATACTTTTCTGACTTTTGCGACACAAGCTTGAAACTTTTTGTCGCTTCAAGTATGTAGCTCAGTGAGAGCATTGAGTTACTTGAATTAACATTTTTTTTTAAATTCAACCAGGTACCGAAGACTTATAAATTTTTTTGTAAATCAAAAAAAACTTTAAAGTTCTCTGGTGTAAACTGCTCAAAATGGCACTTCATCCCTTTTGTATTTATTTTATAATTATTATATCATCTCATTGTATGTATTTTATTTTATTCACGAAAATGAACTATCAGCAAGTGAATACAAAATGATTGGGAGAATTAGAAAAATACCCGTTTTATATAACTTCACCAGCTTGCGCACCGCACAGAAAACTACCGATTTCGATCACTTCTGAGTAGCCCGCGTGTGCAGAGCTGCGTCACTAAAGATTTAGTAACCGGATAGTAATTTCAATCACAACCCAGTTCAGTTTCTTTTGAGTATCTCCGTGTGCATGCGGTCTAATGCAAAAATGAATCTTTAGTATACGGAATCTGTTTTACAGGTAATTTAATGGAGCTTGTTGGAAGGAAATAGCAGCAATGATTCCACGTGCACTGGTGTATCAGATCGGAGCACAACAGCTACTTACAGTTGATTTCCGCAGCATGAGAACGAGTCACTTCTCCTACACATGTCAAGGGGTGTGGAACGAGCTATCGGCTATCGTTTTTCCTCCCTTATCAAATTTAGACTTTTTCAAGAACTTCACAAACACACAGTTGCACACAGTTCAAATAGGGGAACTCGCGTGTTTTGTCACAAAATAAAAATAAAATTGACAAAGAACATAAAAACACTTTTTTTTTAAGTTTATTTTATTTTGTTAACCAACAAACTAGTGATGACTTGTGAGGAAGAATAAAAAACGTACTTATTTATTTAAATAAATGAAAAAATAACTTTGTATAAGACCACAGATTTTATTATAATTTTCTTTTATTTTTAGGTCATACAAATTTAAGTAAAATCTGTGGTCTCACATAAAATTTTGTTTTCATTTCATTAAATATATCAAACCACAAAGTAATTGCTTTCTACGAAAACACTTATTTATTGTTTATTGAAAGAATATCAATAATCTTTAATGAATATAAAATTAGAAAATTAACACAAAAAACATTAGGCTGTGACCGAGTTTTGAACTCGAGACCTTTACTTTATCCGGGAGCAGCGCATTGACTAACTTTGCAATTCCAACCAATTTATTAAACCATCTCATTTTCAACAATCTCATACTTCTTGAGGCGATTAATATATTTATATATATTTTCATTTGTCCAAAATTTGGCATTGATATTTATACTAGTTTGAAAATTTATCTGTATTATTGAAAATAAATAAATTATAGAGTCACCAGCCACCAGTTAATACATTTGATAAATAAAAAAAGAGTTATCTAACTATCAGAATTGAATTCTTGCTGATTTATATTGGAAAATAAATATAATAATCCCGTGGTCTGATGACTACCTCTTCTTTGGGTTTTCCCTTTTGAGACCGCTACAAACATCTTTCATTTGAGTGACAAAATCGATAATGTAAGAAGAATCTATATCGGGGTTCCCTATTTCACTTAGAAAGGGTTTAATTTGTCCAACTAAATGGGTTGGATTTTCGTCTTGTAGCGAATTGAAAATATGTGACTTTCCTTGTTCAGTTCTTCGCTCTTCTGAAAAATAAAACTTATTTATCAAATAAGTCAATCAAACACGTGTGTTGGAAGGGAATGATCTGAAGATATTGAAGTAGCACCGCATCTGTATCTTATAAAGAAGATGCTGGAAGGCCTAAAGATGTTGATGGTTGACAAACATCTGTAGACGGAACAGAAGATGTAAAGGGGAGAGAATTTTTAGAAGTAAAAAGAGATGTAGAAGAGTTAGAAATACCTGGAGATAAAGGATTTGTACGCGTGTTAGAAATTTCAGAAGAAAAGAATGGTTTAGGAGGTGGACAAACATCCGATAAAGGAACACAAGTCAAGTTGTCATAGCTTTCGTATTGATGAACAGATTCCAAAGGACAACAATTGTCTGTGTGGTAAAAATGTGCAGACTGAAGAGAATATTCTGAACAAAAGAAACATTTAAACGGACTAAAAATTTCAGAAGTGTTAAGAGTGTTTTTGAAGAATAGGAAGCCATCTCAGTAGTTTTAGAAGGATAATCCAGTTCCGGACAGACCAAAAAATCCTGATCCGGAATCAGAATCTCTATGTGTGTCAGATAGTAAGTAGTCATTACATACAAAGTTTTTGGAGACAGGCTAACAACAAGGGTATCTACACTATCTAGCAATGGCTCACTATCTGAAAGTTTCAACTTTGAGCATTGCGGTAATGTTACTTCAAGTTGAGTAACTGATTCGGATGTATTCTCTCCGGTAAAATATTTCAAAAGGTTTTCAAACGGCAGTGACCCTGTATCACTGGAATCTGCACGATAAATAATATGTTCATACGTATCGAGAAGTTCACAATCAAGTGTCAAGTCAGCAACGGGGTCCATGCTGTTTTTGAGATTTCTTCAACAGGAGTATATAACATTTCGACGAATGCTCCGTCGCTTTTTAAATCTTTAAGAGAGGTTTTCGTCTTCGGGGAAATATTGTTTGTACATCGTTCACAAGGTTTTTTGATCATAATTTCAGATGTTTTCGATGGTAGAGGGGTGTTAATATTATTTTGTTGTGTGTCACCTTTAATCTTTTGGACTTTTCCTTCCTTTGTTTTTTTGATATTCGTAATGCCTGTTGAAGTATTTTTAGCTTTAGGCTTAAATATTTTGGTGATTATCTTTTGTTTTTCCTTACATTTCGTATGAATCGTCAATTTCTTTGAAGTTTTTTTCTTTGTTCTTGACTTGTTTTTCTTTTTTTCGCTCACTGTGCTCAAATTTCTATCCATGGTGAGATTACTGACTAAAAAATAATAACAATTTAAAAACGATATTTTAGAAACTACGTACATATTAACATATTTTAATTAGGGGATTCATTAGATATTTTCTGTATAAAGGAAGAAAAATATTTTTCCTTATTTTTTTTGCTATTTGTATGGCAAAAACATGTGTATTATTATTTTAAAAAAAAAAATTAATGTAAAAACAAAGATGTCACTAAATATTGACTTTTTAAAAAATCTTTGAATGTTTTTCAATAGTTAAGGATTGTTGAGTGCAATGAAGAAAAAACTAGATAGTAAGTAGTCTATCGTTGTACAAAAAAATAAAGTAAACTTACCTAATCAATAGACTGAACGAATCCAAAATTGTCGATTTTTCTTATTTTCTACGAATGTTAGTTTCATAAAAACATATGCAACCCGGAACCTTTCGATATTTCGAGCATTTACCCAAAACTCTTCTTGCGTCATATCGGCTTAACGCTATTAAATTTGACTCGAAAGATAATTTCTCAAAAAAATAATATTTGAGTATATTGGTCACAAGACCCACTTTTGAAATTTGTCTAATATGTCCGGCTGTCAAGAAATTGACACAGTGAATGAAATGTCTAGACAAAGTTTTGCTAACAGCGACAATATTTGTCATTGTGTCAGCAAAACCCAATTTTAAATGCAAACTTGCAATAAACACAAACACTAAATTCATATATTTTTTAATCATGATATCTATTTTGAGATTTTATTTACATCTTTCAATTATTATTCACAGTTTTATTGTATAACTTTTAACTCGTCCTAATCAGAGTTAGTCTCAGAATGCACTGAGACGAATCATTACTGGACGTGCATTTAAAAAATACATCATGTATTGGCAACCTACCTACTCGTACATGCTTAATGCTCCATTCTTATTGTTTGTAATGTGGAATAATGTGAAACAGGCGAGGTGTTATGGATAATTCTCAGCTTGGCTTGTCACGTTCGGGAGTTTGTTAATGTTTTTGCTATCAACTTACCATTGGGTGGTCTATATAGAAAAATATGTATGGGTTACGTAAATACATATCAAGTCAAATAAGTGCATGGTGTAATATGAAGTTACATAGCAGAACTTTTTATTGAAGAAATCGTTTTTTAAATGTGTACAGCAATCATAATTATAAAAACTTTATAATAAATATGAAGTTCTACAAAAAAAAATAAATGAAGTAGTTTAGTAAACCCTTTAAAAGTACGTTCTGACTCTTTATGTGTAGAAATAAACTAATTTAAACTAGGAATGGAATATACTTTCAGTTTTGCCGTGGTGAAAGACCACCATTCCGAATTGAAATGTTCCTTGAAATGGCTTTAGTTGTGTTTGGTGACCAGATATAAATAAATCCAGGTCCTCTTTCGTATTTCCACCCCCCCACAACTACATTCAGCATCAACGCATATTACGATTGAGGATGCCATGGTTTACTAGCTCTAGGTGGTTGGGAGCAGTTGGTACTCTTTGTTAGGTATTTAAATAAAAAAATGATTTAACAAAATACACAGTCGCCAATTTATATAAGACCTTTCGACTCCTAACCGGTTAAAATCTTCAATGGAGAAATGTAGTGAGACACTTAACAAATAAGGAGCATTAAATACTTTAAAAAAATTAAATCGCCCACAGTTAATTATTCAACATCTATGAAGATGATATTGCTTAAAAATATTATTTACCAAACGGAATTAGCTTTAATGCTATTAAGTCATTTTTGTAAACTAATAATTTTTGATAAATAGGTAAACCTATGTAACTTAGATGAAAAGGAAATAATGTTTCATTCCAAGCTGTGTTTGAAACAAGCAAATATTATTGTTAATATACCTTACTTACATTAAATATGCACTAGTTTAATTCTATTTGCGAGTGTAAACAAAGTAATTATAATTTAAAAGCATTTTGAATAAATAGTTGGTCGGTAGCCTGGTGGATAGGACGCTTGACTGGCAGTTGGAAGCGCCGAGTTCAATACTCGACTGACTTATTCCCCTTTCAATGCATTTTTTTCTTTGTGAAAAGGTCTGCACAATAATTAGTATTTGTAGGGTTTATATAGCAGTGTTTACCACACTCATCCCTCCCTCCCCAGAAGAAAATGAATTTAGCATAATTCTCTGTTCACGGTCAAATATCTAGTGAACGTTAGATATTTGCAAAGGGAAGCTTTAATTCATTTCATTAATGATAAATGGAAAGAAAAATCAGTGAATCAATTTTAACTCGTCTGTGCAGGGCGATACTCCTGTGCACATTTATAGTAACAGTAAATGCACTTTTGACTTATACGAATCATGTATGTAAAATACAGAATAAAAAAGGGGATAGCAATAACACAAACAAACGGTTAGAAGCGTGGTGGTCCAAATCATCGGGTCCCAACTCAGGCTTTGCGGGTTTAATCATCTGCTAGCTAAGTCCTTCATCATTGTACAAGCAACATTTTCCGCTTATAATGATGGAAGTAGGGATATTTCAAATGTTGTCAGGTTGTTCATGACCCGAAAATGTTTGTGTTACAAAAAACTCATTTTTATAGGTGTTCATACATATTTTTTAAGATTATTGAATTCATATTGATCTTTTAGATTGCCACGACCAGAATACACGTTTCTTCTTACACGACAGTATGATGAAATTTAAATATATGCCCTGGGACACAGATAAAAACTCTAATTTCCACGATCGACTCTGTACCTCGACACAATCTATCAATATTCAAATATTTTACGTATATTATATGGTATACTATATTAGGTGACAAAAACCGTAGAAAAAAAAATTAAAACCATCTGTAAATCAACAAAATAATTGAACGGTTCATATTAATGATTCTTGCAGCGATGTATGAATATTTTAAATTTATGAGGTAAGTTTATTTTGAAAAAAATTACCCTCACTTCCCTTTTAAGCCCTCTATTGGGCCCCTTTTAGCCCATCACCGCCCCCCATTTTCTTCCAAGGCTACCACCGCCCCCCCCCCTGTAATTGATTACTTTGGGAATCACTAATTTATTACAACATTTTTCTTAAACAATTAAAGAAATATTATTTGATATACCTTAACGATATTTATTCATTTTCGAAAAAAGAATTTACTTTGTAACTTGCCATATTATAAATAAAACACATAAACTTTGTTTATAACCACTTTATTATTTAATATTACGTCTACCGGTTTCGGAAGTACCCTTCCATCATCAGGACAATATTAAAATAATTAAATTTTAATATTCTCCTGATGATGGAAGGGTACTTCCGAAACCGGTAGACATAATATTAAATAATAAAGTGGTTATAAACAAAGCTTATGTATTTTATTTATAGATATTTATTCATCTTGAAAAATAATAAATTAGTAATTTCTTAAAGAAAATAATGCTAAAAAGTTTCATATCATCCATAAATATGTGTTACTTTGGTGATGAGTCCCTTTCTATTCAATGGTGGTATGCTCCAGGGTTTAATTCCAGCTATGTTTGATTCCTTGAAAACGTATAATGTATATGATAAAAATGACGAGACGAAAATCTGAAAAAAAAAAACATTACTTACTATTTTTTTTCTCATATTCTAAGAAGCTGCTTGGTACAACAGGCACAGTGCAGGGTGGATTAATTATTTTACCATTTAATTCAACCGTATTATTAACTTATGTTTCTAGTTGTCACACTTTCACTGCACTGAATGCACGAATGATGGAGCTGATTCGTACGGATGATAAAATAACTTTAGAAAATCTAATTATTATGATTTGTTCTAGCTTTATTCAGGAAGCAAACGCAAAAAAATATTTATTTAAAAGTCAGCTTTGAAAAGCCATGTCTGTAAGGTCTATCTTATTGTTATAAAAAAACCTACATGAAACGCACTAAAGCCAATGAGAATCAGTGGCGGCTCGTGACTTTTTAGTATGCTAGAGTGCTAAGATTGAAAAAATACGACGTTATTGATGTTGTTGTTGCTGAAAGTGATTATTATTTTTTTGAAAAAAAAAAATTGTACGAAGTTTTTCGGGATTTTTCAGTGTTGGTGGTGCACTGCACGGTTTTCTGAAAAATCTTCATTCAAAAAATTGAAATTTAAAAAAAAAATTAAATCGTTTTAGGCTACAATAACATCAAACATGACGTTTTTTTCAATCTTAGCACTTTAGAATACTAAAAACCCACGAGCTGCCACTGCTGGGAATATGTCACCCCAATTTTGGGTATTTCTTATGTTGTGAGTCTGAAAGAAGCAAGGAGAGGAAATAAGAAAGTAAAGAAGAAAGTTAGGATGTAACCTGTTATTCAAACCTGCTCACTAAACAAAATATATAAAGCCATGTAAGACAACGTTTCGGTTCCGAATAGTGGTCTCCTACCAGGGCAATGCTGAGAGTAAAATGTACGTTATTTTTAATAACTTTTTTTTTTTAATTATTAACTTTTTTTTATTTTAGTAGAAAACAATCACTTTTGGTTTGACATACTTAATGACATTATACAATAACTTTGCATAAAACCACAGACTTTGTTTTAATTTTTATTACCGACCGGTTTCGCTTAGCTTATTTTTGTATATTGTTTCATTTAATTAAACTCGTTAATTATAAATTCTAATGCATCCAGTGCAGTTCTATAGTCAAATATTTGAAACAGTGGCTGTTATTTTATTGAACAACTGTAATGGCTATATTGTTTTCGCATATTGCAAGGTTTTAGATTGCACTACCGAGAATTAAGATTATCGCTGCAAACAAAGCATTCAGACTCGCTGTTATTACAATTAACGCATTATGCATTATAAGCCACAGATATTATAACAAACACTATAATAATGATGTGAGAAAGCTAAGTCGTAAGCGCACGAACTTTTTTGAACAAAGTTGTTGTGTAAACAAAATTAACTAATATAGAAGTAATTTAATACTATTACAAGATTTGTAGCAGCAAATTATAAAAATAATAATAATATTTGGACGATTTGTATAGCGACGTTTTTGTGAAAAATCACCTCAAGGGCGCTGTACAGATCTTACTTTCTATCATTACATATAATTTCCTAGTTTAGATAAGAAAATATACAGGAACATACTTACCTGGCAGGTCCCATCAGATAGACACAATTATTAACTTAAAAATTATTTTTTATTTTTTATTTTTTATTTATTTATTTATTGTTTTATTTTTTTTTTTATTTTTTTTTTTTTTATTATGTGTCCATAAAATAATTACCCACAAAAAAAACATAATTTTTAAATCATTCTACTCATTTACAAAAAGAAAAAATGGTAGGTACTATACAGACGGTATCCCCATTTCTGAAAAGACGTATTGTTACGAAATGGCTTTATTAGCGATTTAAAAACAACAAAAAACATCGTATTGAGACCCTTTCTGTTAGTATTGGAAGTTAGGCACAAATATTTCTGTTAACATTGACCGTATTAAAAATGTAAATATATCCGGAAAGAATGCAAGGCTAATGTGAACATAATGAATAGGATCAAGAAAGGGACGCTTAGATGGTTTGGGCATGTAGATCGAATGAACAAAGAAAGGAGTGTAAACAGAATATATGACGCGAAAGTGAATGGAAGAAGAAGTCGAGGATGCCCGAAAAAGACGTGGCACGATCAAGTAAATCAAAAATTTGAATCGGGTCATGTGAAGAGTCAGAATAAGAGAAGACTATATATGAGACGATGTAGGAATGTGATTGAAGCAAGGAGTGTGTGTCCTCTCTGCCTAACCCTGCGGGGAAACGGCGTGATGGTTAGTTAGTTAAGTTAGTTATAAATTGGAATTAATCAATTACATTTTCAATATTAATTCCCGACTTTGTAAGAAGTCAAAAGATCTTCGGTAATTTAAAAAAATGATATTTATCCAAGACACCATCTAGGTATTCAATGTGCTCGGGTAGACCTTTGTATCTCATTGCAAAGATGGCAGGCAAATACCAGAGGAAAAAATAATATCTATAATCAATAATCTTCAACGAAAGTATGAGATCGATTAAAAATGCCGGTTTCTAATAAGGCCCCAATGGCTTTTTATATATTTTTTTATATGAATACCGCACAAGAGTTTCTACTGCTCCCAACCGTCTAGAGCCAGTGAGACTATGGTGATATATAATATATATCCCCAAATAGGGTATGTTGTGAGGCTGAAGGTAATGGGGAGGGAAAGGAGATTGGGAAGAAGAAAGTCGGGAAGTACCTGGCTATTGAGATCTGGTCACCAAACACGGCTAAAGCCATTTCAAGCAACGTTTCGATTCTGAATGGTGGTCTTTCACCAGGGTGATACTTGGAGTATCTACCACTCTGGAACGTGCCGCAAATATACTTTTTATTATGAATTGAATGTGTTATGACACATATAAATTAAATAAAAGTTATTGGAGCACGCCGGGTTTGAACGCGCGACCTTTGGATTCGTAGTCGAGCGTCTTACCACTCTACCATGGGGGCCGTCAAAATTGGTTGAGGCCTTACTCCCGGATAGAATAGAGGATCCGAGTTCGCGTTTCGGTTGTGACCATTGTCTACTTATTTTCTGACTTTTTGTTTCTCATTTCTGTTGTTGCTTATTGATAATATGTAAATATTTAAAATGAAATATTTTTACTAGGTTGATTTGCACAATATGTACTAACTTGATAGTAAATTTAAAATGAGCAAGTCGTTTGGTATTTTCATGTTTTTCAGCATTGTGACTTGTTTTTGGATTGGTCGTGTTTTTTTGTTGTGATGTGATTTGAAAAAATCATATGCAAACATGTGTATAACCTACAGATTTTTTCACTAAGGATAACTTGGTCTAAAAAGGGAGCAAGTCCATACCAATCGTGAGAAACGAACTCAATCCAATCGACTCACTAAGCTATCGACCATATTCACCATGTTGATTGTGATGTTATATACTGTGAGCGCGGCTTTCGACACAATCGACCACGGTTTTCTTATTACACGACTAAAATAAACTTTTGGTTTAAACTGTGGCGTTGAGAATTGGCTGATATCGTACTTAAGTAACCGTTCACAAGCCGTGAAGGTGGGAATAAACCAATCAAATTTTACAACGCTTTCATTTGGAGTACCCCAGGGGTCTGTTTTGGGCCCACTGCTCTTCATCCTCTTCATAAATGATGTCGCGCAAATAATCAAATCATTTGGTCTTATATCACATTGCTACGCCGATGACCAGCAAGTTTACTTTAACTGCTCACCGACAGAAATAGACAGTCTGAAAATCCGCATGACTGAGTGTCTAGAAGCGATCACTCTCTGGATGACCTCAAATAGACTGAAATTGAACCCTTCAAAGACAGAGTTTCTCTGGACCGCCACAGGCAGATGTCAGCATAACATCGATAATTCCCCAATAGCTGTCTCAGGAAGTGACATTATTCTAAAGACAACCATTAAACTTCTGGGTGTTAATCTGGATGCTGATTTCTCCCTTAAATTCCAAATTAACAGGACTGTGAGCACAGAGTTCTTTCAATTAAGACAAACAAAATCAGTGAGAAAAAACCTGCTAATAGAGACAACCAAACTACTTGTAAACTCGTACGTCGTTTCGCGTTTAGATTACTGCAACGGAATATACGCTAGTCTTCCTAAATATCAAATTAACAAACTACAACTAGTCTTCAACGCCGCGGCAAGACTTATCACCGGCGTATCAAAATATTCCCATATCTCAGAGCACCTCGAAAATCTTTACTGGCTTAAATGTCCCGAAAGAATCCAGTTTAAGCTTTGCTGGATGGTTTTCAAATCAATTAACGGAATGGCTCCGGCTTATTTATCGGAATTGTGAATTCCTGAAGATTCCAATTCGCAACAGTCAACTCTTAGATCGGCAATGTCATCGGCTATCGGAAGGTTGAAAGAACCAAAGCGCACACCAGACACTAAGTTTGGAGAGCGCGCCTTCTGGGTGTCAGGTCCTAAAGCCTGGAACGGACTACCACATTATCTGAGAGTAATAAAAGACTCGACAGAGTTCAGAGCCAAACTCAAAACTCATTTTTTCAGAAAATCATATCTATAATCAAAATGTAACAAGCCCAATAGAACCAAGAAAACTTTTTAGACACTCATTCCTTAAATTCATTAGAAGATTATCACCATTATCTGTTCTTCACTACGAAAAATTAAAAATACCTCCGATATACTTTGTTTTAAATTTGCTCTCATGTCCTAAAAATGAAAAATAATAATAAAGAAATAAAAAAAAAGAAATAAAAATAAAAATAAATAAAAAATAAAAATATATGTAAGAATCAGCTAAATTTTAAGTTATTATGATATGGTGATTGTGTCCTGCCAGAAGTGACCTACCAGGTAAGTATTTTGCTGTATATTTATATAAACTAAGAATTAATATTAAGTAGAAATTAAAATTTGTACAGCGCCCTTGAGGTGATTTTTCACAAAAACGGCGCTATCCAAATTATCCAAATATTATTATTATTATTATTATTATATGATGTTGATTGCAATTGGTTTGGAAAATGTTAGTATGTGGATGAATTCCATTACTGTATCATGTTCAGAGGACTCGTTATTACACAACTTATAAAATTATTTTGTTTGAAATGTATTACTAATGGGAGTCACAGCTCTGAGGGAAGCTAATCGATAGACAAATCTGGTACCGCAGTACGCAAGAGGGTTGAAGGTCTTCATAAAACCTGCTGGGTGGACGAGATAAACAAACCAAGGGGAAACACGTGTCAGCGCAATGTCAGTATTTATTAATACAGTTTTTTTTTATAAATTCATTTTGGTTTCTCACACATAGAATAAAGATTTAAATAAATAATAATCACAGCGAAGAACTAACAAAAAAATTTCGATACCTATAATATCATTTAAACCACTAGTGGCCAGTTAGACAACGTATCCAATCAATACAAAACGAGAAACAATGATCTATTTCATGTCGATACTACTCGCACTAATTTTATTTACAATTCTTGTATACAGAGATTGCGTCGTGTGTAAAATTAAATATACTAGTTTTGTAAAATTGCTTCGTTTTAAAAGCTAATACATATGCATTTATGTAAATATAAATGATATTAAATATTTAGTTGGTCATTTATGTAAAAGCCGCATGGGCGTAATATATAAATTAGTAAGTTAATTAATAAATACATATTTGCACTTTCTTCCGGAGTGGAAAATTCTTTCTATAGTTTATAATATATGTCGTATTGTAGAAGTTTTGAACAGTACCAGGGAATATTTCTCTCTCTTCCTGTGTCAACTGTGGTTAGAGGTGCATAAATGAGGAGGTAATCTTTTCTACCCGTTGAGCGGTGAGCGGGCAGCCTTTTGCTACTGTAGGGCTTTTTTGTGTACATGTTTATATACGAGTACTTGAAGTGAAATTTTGTGGACTGTGTTTTGTTTGCTGATAGCAATATTTTATTCAAGTCCACTCATTAAGGTTAAGGAGGGAATAAGGTGAAATTTGGACGGAGACAAAGGGGGTCCGTACTGGGGGTCCAGCGGCGAAGGTTCGAAATTGAAGGATTCAGATTTGAATCTATTTAGAGTAAAATGTTTTGGCTGTATCTTTACTGACTACTGACTAAGAGGCAATTTAGTTGAAACCGCCGAAATGTCAGTTCGACAACAAGACAGAGCAAATTTGCATAAGCCGTAGATATCATAGGTCAGTTTATAAGGATTACGAAAAAACCCATACCGTCAAAAAATCTCATTACCGTATCGATGATTCTTTCTTATGTTTAGTGACCAGATCGCACTTTTGGTGACATTCAACAAGCGACGGCCGACAGCCATGGCATACTCAACCTTCCACTTGCCCTTCCACACTTCAATCAGTCTCATATTTTTAATTAAATCGGGGATGCCTCAGACGTAATGGTTTCGGACACTTGGGATTCTGATACCCACCTGTTTTAGCTATGAATTTAACTTTTTAGAACGAACAACTCGCAAAAAACAAACCATAAATGTGAAGAATTGAAAATGGATGAACTTGAAAAAAAACCTTCGAGTAAACCCTTAAATATGGAATCCTTGGGAACCTGTTATATAAATTCAATTTTAAGGATTAAATAAATTCCCGAACCTCTTGGAGAAAATTGAAATGAAGTGAAAAATAAAGAATTGACCGGAGGTCGGAATAAATACGCGAAAATGAACCGCGAATAAATCGAAAAAGAGGGCTGAATAAATGATGAAAGACCGGCGAATGAAGCCGAGAAAGTCAATTATTTTCGAAATCCAACAGGTGCGCCCGCCGTAAGATTGGTAAAGCATCTCCCCGGTGTAATTTCATTCCCGCCAAGAAAAAACCCGAAGTATCCCGAAGTCTTCCGGAGTTTCCCGAACTTTTCCCTACTTATTAGAAAGCTCCCAACAATTTCCTTCAGTGCCCCGCGGTGTTTCACAACGGGAGGAGCTTTCCGCTGCGAAGCTTTGGTCTCCCGCCAATTTTGGGTTACGAAAATTTTGTTTGTAGTTTTGTGTCAAAGTTCTAGTTGCCATGGAGAAGTAAACTCCGGGTTGTGTTCTCCGTGGGCTCGCCGGTGGGACATCGACCAAACTGACGGCATTTTATATGGATGGTCGTTAAAGGTAACGATCTTTTTATTTTTATTGAATCGTTGCATTTATGTGGGAAAATGACATGAGCGAGGAAATTCCCAATATTCTTAGTAGCACTTATTTGGGTCATTTTTGGCTTTATTATTATGGCAGGTGGTTGTAAAAAATATTAATCAACATCATTTATGAGCTTTTACCAATGTGCCACATTTTGAGCCTATTACATCCCTTGACATCGTAATGTATAGCTACAATCAATTTATCAAAAAATATCAGAGCATTTAAACGCAGATTTCATTAGAAGTCTATGCTAAAAAAAAGCCAACAATCTGGGTGAAAATATATTCACGTATGCATTAAGGCCGTAATACCTAGCAATGTTTTTCTAGCTGTCCATTCGGTAAACATGCAGCCTGGATAGTAAAAATATTGTTCCCGCATTATGATATTATTCGCAGTATTTTTTAAAGAAAGCTAAAAAACATTATTATTTCCAAAAAACATTAACATTTTGATGATTTAAATATTATTACGCGACGTATTTTAGAAATAACACTTTTACAAGTATATAGTGTGAAAGTGTTCGGAAACATAATAAAAGGAGTCAATAAGAACCACTTAGAGCCGTTTGGCACTTTTTGGAACAACTGGAATTCCTTAGACGACTTAAATCAAGTTGAAGCCACGTAGAACCACATGGAATCTGCTGGAACCACTTGGAACTATATGAAATCCTTTGCAACATCTTTTGGTACATGGAACCATTTGGAACCCTCGAAGAAATACGTTGAACATTTTGGAACCACTTGCAACCACTTTGAGCCACCTGGAATTATAAAAAATAACACCTTTTGTATATATTTGCTTGAACATTGCAGATCATTATTTAACATTAGTTACAGTTATTATCATTACTTTAAAACATTCACCGTAATGACTTGATTAATACGATATTTGAGTATGCCGAACTCTTCAATGCGTGGTGGTGATTCACAAATAAACTGGTGTCACAAGTGTAACTTATGCCTTAGTCTTTAGTTAGGTTGAGTTAAAAGAAAAATAGTAATTTCATTTTTTCTACAAGAACCTACCAAAAAAGAAAGCATTAAGTTTTTTTTTTACCAATAACTGTATTATTTTATACTTATTTGACTTATGATTTTAAGTCTTGACATAGATATCTAAGTTCGCTATTTCACGTAAATCACAGAATGACATAAATACTAATGTTCCGGTGGCACGTGTTTTGACGGTAAAAATATTTCACCCACCTTCGAAAAAATTACTATCATAAAATTATTTGTTGATATCGTCCTACGATAATAATATATATGTCCTCCTGATATATACAGAGTGTTCGTAAATGACTGGCCAACGGTCTGATTGAGCACTCAATCTTGTAATAACAATACGTTGGACTAAAGTTTGACACCTCACGACGTAGATGTACTCGTATTTATTTCAATGATACATTAATACCCTTTAATAACATGTATGCAGAAATAACGTTAACATAATATTACACATAGAACATTAACTAACACAAAATATGACACAAAATAAATTATATAACACTGCGTCATTTCGATTTTTTATTTATTTATCAATAGAACAATCTTTTATATTTCTTTGGTATTAGGGGCTTACGTCAAGTCAATTTATGTCAATTTTCACAAGAGCATTTAAAAAATGTTAATTTTTAAATCTAATCGTTAATAGCGTTCCCAAAAACACTAATCTCAAACTTGTTTTTACTTCAATTCCGATTCACGATTTCCACTATATTTAAAAAAAATACATAATACAAAGCAGCAAAAATTATTGAATGACGACTTAAAGATGTCTACCAATGGCATAATTATTTCCCTGCAATAGCTAGAAAGGCAATGATGAGTACATTATATATCATGGTTACTCGTCGGTAATTTATTTTCCTACCGATCACTAATAAATTGTTGAAAATTAAATCGAAAGAAAACCAGAATCTTTGTATTCGTTCCAAGCATCAGGATTTATTATTTTTTGAAAAAAGACAAATATTCCCTGGTTACGAATAACCTAACAATATTTGAAAAACTCCTACTACCAATGATGGAGGACTTAGACAGCAGAGGAATTGAACCCACGACGCCCGAGTGGGAATCCGACGCGTTTGTCCACTCAGGTCATTAAGTAAAACCATCACGCTGTATTGCCATCAAGCGTCGGAAGACAGGATGGTACGCCACTCTGCCTATGTGTCCACTTTTGCTTTCTTCACAAGCACACACACTGTTCTGTTATTAGGACTCTTGAAATTACCAGACTCAAGTATTTGATTCACTTAATGACCTTAATGCACTAACGACCAGAGAAAATGTATTGTGAAATCTATGATTCAATCAAAGATTTAACATTTTCCATGTTGTGTTTTCTAATTAGTTTTGTTAAATACCTAAAAATAAACGTCTCAGCCGATTGAAAGAGATGCAAGTAATACTATTCAACCCATGTGTCATTTTTTTCATATTGTATAAAGATATTTGACAAATTTCCAGATTATATTAAATTAGAAAAACATATTTTAAAAATGAAGTAAATATAGTACGAGTATGTTACGAATTTATGTGAAGGTTGTATTAGAACATATGTATTATTATTTATGTATGTACCATTTTAAATACACAAATAAATAATAAAATGTTGAAGGCATTTTAAAAATAATAATAATAATTATTTTTACATTTTTATTTGTTAAAATATGTATATTTTTATATGAATACCGCATAAGAGTCTCAACTGATCCCAATTGTCTAGAGCCAGTGAGACTATGGCATCCCCAAATAGGGTATGTTGTGAGGCTGAAGGTAGTGAGGAGGGGAAGGAAATTGAAAAGAGGAAGGTTGAGAAGTACCTGGCTATTCAAATTTGGTCACCAAACACGGTTAAATCCATTTCAAGCAAAGTTTTGATTCTGAATGGTGACCTTTCACCAGGGCAATGCTTAGAGTATCTACCACTCTGAAACGTGCCGCAAATATACTTTTTTATTATTTTTATATTAATTATTATATTTTTTAAATATTATTACATATATTGCAATAGCAAGAAAATCTATAGAAAAAAAGTTATCGTCTTAAGCTAAGAGAGTTGTATTTTTAAATCATGGCTATTTATTAATAATTGGTAGTGCAACACTTTTCATACGTTTGGTCGCCAACATGAAGGGCCAAGTCTTTTCCAGGCGTACCTGATTTCTTCTCCCATCCTAGTGTAGTCTCCCAATACCTTATCATTTATCCATCCCATCTATATGTCCATACCATCTATTTTTTTTTTTCTTAACATAGTTTATTATGTTTGTATCGACTTGGTATTATTTTCGGATTTCCTCATCCATAATACCGTTGTACATAGTTTATCACACACACACACTCCTAAAGGATCTAATTTCTACTGCATTCAGTATATGGGCTCCTACTGTGTCGAATAGGGCTGTTTACTGTGTTCGTGCTTTTCGTATAACTGGCTCGGTCATATGGAATAATTTCCCTCAACTCTTGCCAAAAATAACAGAATTTTGTTGAATCGAAACAAATCTTGAAAACTAAATCTTGTGAAAGTTCTTGCTGAATAACTAATGAAATCTAACAACACGTTTAAAGAAAGATTATTTTTCTCAAGCCTTTGAGAATTATTTTTCTTTGATTTTGTCCGCTACCGATTATTTTGTAGGAAATTTTTCCTATTTTTCGTTGTATTAATCTTTTAATTTTATTAAATCTTATGTATTTAAATTGGAATTAAACTAATACTATTTTTCAATTTCTTCCAAAATAGGTTGCCATCTCTGTATTTTTTTATATTTTTTTATATGAATACCGCACAAGAGTCTCAACTGCTCCCAACCGTCTAAGGCCAGTGAGACCATGGCATCCCCTAATAGGGCATGTTGTAAGGCTGACGGTAGTGGGGAGGGGAAGGAGATTGGGAAGAGGAAGGTTGCGAAGTACCTGGCTATTCAGATCTGGTCACCAAACACGGCTAAAGCCATTTCAAGCAACGTTTCGATTCTGAATGGTGGTCTTTCACCAAGGCGATACTTAGAGTATCTACCACTCTGGAACGTGCCGCAGATATACTCGTACTTTATATTATTTTTTATGAATTAAACGTGTTATAACACATATTAATTAAATAAATGTTATTGGCGCACGCCGGGTTTGAACCCGCGACCTTTGGATTCGTAGTCGAGCGTCTTACCACTCGACCATGGAGGCCGTAATGTTAATATTATTCAAAACACTATCAAGGTATACAATATGTGCTCGGGTAGAGTTTTGTATATCATTTCAAAGATGGCAGGCGATATCGGAAGAAATTGAAAAATAATATCAATAATTTTCAATGAAGTATGAGATCGATTAAAATGCCGGTTTATAATAAGGTCTCGGTAGCTTAATTGGCAGAGACGTTAATCCAGAATAGAGTAGAGGTTCCGAGTTTAAGTCTCGGTTGCGACCAATATTCTATTTAGTTTCTGGCTTTTCTGTTTCATATTTACGTTGAAGATTATTGATATTATTTAAAAAAATAATTATCATAAATCAAACAGATGAACTTTGTTTATAACCACTTTTATTACTCAATATTATGTCTACCGTCTAAGACAATATTCATCTGATTTTATAAATAAATATGGCAAGCCACAAAGTAAATGCTTTTTGCGAATATGTAATTGATATTTATATATTCTGATTTTTTAAGGAAAAAAATCTTTCTATATGTATTTTTTGCTTAGTTTATTACCTTTATGATTTATTAAATTAACTCAGTTAAATTTAAACCTAGTATTTCCTTCTCTTAAGCTTACCTAAAATGTTTTTCTCCTTTTCGTTATTTTTTATTCCATTTGCCTAATGTTTCAATTGTAAATCATAAAATTGTACACCAGAATGTATGTTACGTGGTTTGACTATTATTAACGTATTAATACAGATGCAAGTAAGATGCTTAAAATATGAATTTAACCTTACTGTGGGAGTGGTTTAAGGAAAGAAAAGAACTCCCCTGAAAAGATAAACTAAATAAATTTATTATATTTATGAGTTAAGGTTTAACTGTGAAGCTAGTAGAGTAAAGCGCTTAAAATACCAATAACTTGCGTAAAACAAACGTACTGTTATTATTTTTAGTGCTATCTAAGAACTGTGAAAATTTATCAGTAATAAAACTAGTTTGCTTTTTCTCTTTATTCTGACATATTTACTATCTCATAATGTATTAATATATTTAGATTTAAACTTTGTATTGTGAGGTATTTAATTAGAGAAAAAATATTGATTTAATGATGAAAAATTCATTAATACATATAATTAAGTCATTTATTTGGTAATTTAGTTCTTATAATTCCCTTATAAAATCCTAGTTCGTCTGTTCCAAAACTAGTTGAATTATTTGTTATCCCACAATTTTGAGTCTCACCTGCTCCCAACTGCTTGGAGCTAGGGAGACTATGGCGTCCCCGATTGGGGTATACTGCGAGGCTGAAAAAAGTGGGAAGGGAAGAAGGTAGGGAAGTACCTGGATGTCAAGCCTGGTCACAAAACACGACTTAAAGCCTTTTCAAGCAACGTTTTTATTTTTAATGGCAGACTTTCACCAAGGTGATACTGAGAGTATCTACTACTCTGGGACGTGCTGCAAATACACTTCATATTTTTTATATTGAATAAATTTAACGTGAACTAACTCATCTAAAAAATAATTTATATATTTGCGCAAGTCGGGATTTAAGCTAAGGACTTCAGAATTTGTAGCTCGATCAAAGTAACTCTAAATTCACTAGGTTAATACAATTATTTTATTTCCATGTATCTATGTGGCAAACCTTTACGTATTCAATAAGGAACTCTAATATGTATGGCAGTGAGGCATGGAACTGGCAGAGGAAGGATGAAAGTCAACTGAATGCTGTCGAAATGCGATCTTTGAGACATATGTGCGCAAAACCATGTACAACCGTATTCAAAATGTGGATATCCGGAAAGAATGCAAGGCTGATGTGAGCGTAATGAATAGGATCAAGAAAAGGACGCTTAGATGGTTTGGTCATGTAGAGCGAATGAACGAAGAAAGGAGTGTGAAAAGAATGTATGATGCAAAAGTGAATGGAAGAAGAAGTCGGGGACGCCCGAGAAAGACATGGCACAATCAAGTGAATCAAATACTTGAGTCAGGCCATGTGAAGAGTCAGAATAGCAAAAGAGTATGTATGAGACAATGTATGAATGTGAATGAAGCAAGTAGTGTGTGCAAAGACAGAGTTATATGGCGCTCCGTCCTCTCTGCCCACCCCTGCGGGGAAACGGCGTGATGGTTAGTTAGTTGGTTAGTTAACTCCAATATACAATATTCAGAGCTTAACTCAAATGCCACTGTTTGTTTTAAAGCACGTGTTCACAGTTAAATCATTTCTAAAAGATGGAAAACCGACCCGATTCAAAGTGGTCGTAGCTCAATACGATTTTTATTCAGATGACGTCACAATATTTGTTAATCTCTCCACATTGCTCCAAAATGGCGCTGCGAACAGGTTTGAATGACGTCAGAGGTGCTTTGACAGTTTGTTTTTAAAAAATCTGAATAGATTTATTGACTGTGCAAATAACCATGAACAATAAAAGTGGTATAGGAAATTTTAGACCTTTTTTTATTTTTTATTAATTACAATATAACATTTTGAAAAAAGATAAGATGAAAAACAGATACGTTGAAAAACAAATAATATTTTATTCACAGTCCTCCTCACTAGGGGTTCCTGTTCCGAGGGGGACTGTAGGTTGCTGCGTTGGTGTCGCTGGTTCTACGATTACTGCATAATCTTTATAATCTCCTCGTCTTCATGGTTATTGATCCACATTTTTATGTTGCTCTTGAACATTTGCATCTCGGTGGCATCTTTAATATATTTTGCAGTAATACCTTAGTAATAATATATCGGTCACGCTGTTATGCTTGACGCCTGATCATAATTTGATCAAATACTAAAACGAGCCGAGAATCGGTGGTTGATGAGGGTGATTATTTGAAGTGGTGGCATTAAGAAAATCATGACAGTGGTTCAAACAACTAACAAGCTTGCAAAACATGTGGAATATCGCCTTTTTAATATAATGTAAAAATCGAGGTTTATTGCTGTATCTGAATATATTCATTTAAATTAAAATGAAATAATAACATTGTAAAAGACCAGAGATTTTATTTTCGTTTTTATAACCGACCGGTTTCGCTTAGCTTAAGCATCATCAGAGTACAACATCAAACTGAACTTTAGTCACATTTTGCACCCTGGCTAAGCGAAACCGAACAATCACAAAAAATTAAAATAAAATCTGTGGTCTTTTACAAAGTTATTGTTTCTCTCTCATTAAATATGTCAAGCCACAAAGTGATTGCTTTCCACGAAAAGTTACTTATTTCGACAACAACACCAATCAATTATTTCTACAACAACAGAGTGGTAAATACTTTAAGTATCGCCCTGGTGAAAGACCATCATTCAGAATCGAAAAGTTGCTTAAAATGGCTTTAGCCGTGTTTGGTGAGCAGATCTGAATAGCCAGGTAATTCTCAACCTTCCTCTTCCCCATCTCCTTCCTTTCCCCACTACCTTCAGCCTCGCAACATACCCCGATCGGAGATGCTCTAGACCGTTGAGAGTAATTGGGACTCTTGTGCGGTATTAACTATTAAACAAAAATATTGCAACAGTAAGATGCAATGTTCAGACAGTCGTTAAACGTCGATTTTTTGGTCATTACAATGTACACCCTACTGAATCAGAAGTATCCTCGATTAACCGGTATACGAGGCCTGTTCTAAGGAAAAGGTGAATTTTGAATTTTCGCGGGCTGTGTACATTCGATTATCGATTTTTTTTTGTTATGTTGGTACACATATGTTTATCATATGTTATCATTATCAGCCATTTTGGATTATTGGTTTGTTTTTGACAACTGGAAAGGTTAGTAACGTTTTTGTGTGTTCTTCGATTTTTTACTTTTGAAAAAAAAAATGGATCAAAGAATATGTATTAAATTTTGCGTTAAAAATGGAATAAAGTGCTCCAACGCACTTAAAATGTTGACTGTGGCATTTGGCGAGTCTACTTTGTCTCAAAAAAGTGTTTATAAGCGGTACAAGCGCTTTACAGAAGGTCGAGAAGATGATAATGACGATGAGCGTCCTGGAGTTGTGGAAAAAAAAAATCATGGATTTCATTCTTTGATCCATTTTTTCAAAAGTAAAAAATCGAAGAACACACCAAAACGTGACTAACCTTTCCAGTTATCAAAAACAAACCACTAATCTAAAATGGCTGATAATGCTAACATATGATAAACATATGTGTACCAACATAACAAAAAATCGATAATCGAATGTACACAGCCCGCGAAAATTCAAAATTCACCTTTTCTTTTGAACAGGCTATGTATTTATTTTTAGTGAAAATATATTTTTTTTTGAATACCTGCAATTTCAATTTCAGTTATTTTTGCTACGCTTTAAACGACACGCGCACGAGATTATCACAGTTCGATATAAATACCACTGCGGGGTTATGTTCATTTGCGAAGCTCTGTTCAAATACGGATTAATCATTTTCAATGTGATTGATCAGAAAGTTCACGATAATGCGGACAGTAGTCAGATTTAATGCAGTTTGGCTGTCGGCAGTTACCCAACCGGTTCCGGGGTATTTCAAGTACCTGAGTAGGTACGGATGAATTGCGGAGTAACGAGACTAGCGGCCGTGACCCAAATATTATTTTGCCAAATGCGCAAAGTATCGGCCAAATCCGCATTTATATTTATACCGGAAAACACATTACAAATCATAACATCTTCATATTCAACATTCCTTGCCGTAGACTCAGAAACAATGAATTGCTGTTCCTCAATCATCACAATACTAATTATGGGTATAATTCTTCAATGTCCAGAATGTCGAGACTTGTTAACTCAAGTCATGGTCTTGAAATTTTTGGTAGCAGTCTAAATGATTTTTGTCATTCTTTACGACTCTACCAAAACTTTGACTAGACCATGGCTTGAATGTTCTCTCTTATGTTTATGTTTATTTATTATTATGTATGTGCTATTCCTTCTCTGTTGCTCTTTTTTCCATTTCGTGTTTTATGTCTTGTTTGTAATTGGACATTAGTCCATTAATTTATAAATAAATATCCATAACAATCACGACTAATGAGGCGTTGAACACAATGTGTGATTGATAACTACTTTAAATGCGTATATAACAGACAACAACTACGTAATATCCCACTCTTCGCTCGGGGTGTTTCAACGACTGACACATTCTTTACATTAAACCGTCACTGGAAAGGCAAAAGGGCTTAAGCGACACTTTGGTCAAAAATGAGTTAAACGTGCAGTTTTGATCAGTTACTTTTTCTGCATCGAATGCTCCGACTCTCGTTTGATTCTGAAGATATTTGTGACCTTCCGGCAATCTAAAATATATTTACCATTTGGGAGAAGGCTAGACTCAAGCGACACAAGTTTGGGACTTTTTTAAACGTTTTGTCGCTTCAGGTTACTCAATGAGAGCATTGAGTTACCTGAGTCAACTTTTTTTTTTTTTAAATCCAACCAGGTACTGAAGACTTATGAATTTCATTGTAAAACAAACAAAAAACTTTAAAGTGCTCTGGTGTTAATTTCCCAAAATGGGGCATCAGCCCTTTTACCTTTCCAGCGACGATATGTTAATAAAAGTCAAAAGAAAATAATAAAAATGATATTTGTTTTGTATATTATTACTTTAAAAGTTAAGAAAATAAATATTCAACAATTCATTTAGTTTCATTCTTGTTTTATCACTTGTTACATCACTCGTTTCATCACATGCTCATGCCGTCTTCAGAGCAAGTAAAGGAAATAAAACTGTATTTTTATTGACGTACTGCGGGTAACCATATGATAATGTTTTCATTGCGTTTATCCATTTAAGAAAATTACTTTCAGAGGGGATGAGGTTTCAGCTTAGCTTTAAAATCTGTTGAGTTTTCAGTAGTCGTACGTCGTGTGGTAGCCCATTCCAAATTTTAATTTTCATCAAAGCCTGATGCTATGTACCATATCGTGCTATTATATAATTCAATCTCACATAGTATACTTAACGTTATAAAATCTCCATGGAAAAGAATAAGGGAGTCTGTAATACTTACTGCCATAAGACGGATAGCCGGGAAAACGTGCCGCCTTGAAAACGTAGCATTTACATAAGAAATACGTCACTCACGTTTTAAGACAATTTTCCTGATGAAACACGGACTATAATACCTTACCTGTTTTGAAGACTGTAAAGAACGGCGAAAACAATTCAGCGTTTTTTGGTAATGCGATGAGGAAGACAAATGTTTGTAATTTTACTTTCGGAACAAAAGTTAATAAGACCCCCTCAAAACGCCAAGGGATGGTCGGGGAGCTGAGTAAATAATTAAATAAATGTCGGTGCTGGATACAAAATAATAAAACGCTAATAATTAACAAGTTCGTGGACAGTACGTCTGTACACGTTGATTACAAACCTATTAACACAATGGTACGTTTGCACACGTATAAAATAAAATAACTTACTACGGTTTTACTTCGCCTACGCGTTGACTTTGCTTTGTGACACAATAAAGTATTTATTTTATTTCTTAAATTATATTTTTATTTTATTATCTTTATTTTTCGATAAATTAAAAAAAAACCATTTGTAATTTTTTGTTTTGTATTTTATTATATTTTTTTTATTTTTATTACTTTATCACCTTCATTAATATTATCTGTCTTTTTCTCTCTGTTCTTTTGTTATAATTAAAATGTTGATCTTTCGTTTTCTCACTCTTTTCTTACTTTATTTTATATTTTGTTCTCCCTCTTTGTGTATATATAACCGCACACTTAATATTTTTGTTTAGTTCAATTTTGTACCCTGATTGATCATAAAAATTAAAATGAAATCTGCGGTGTTTTACAAATTTATTTTTTAATTTCATTAAAATGTATTTTATACGGATACGGTAAACACCAATTTCCAGTAGTATTTAGTCAGTACTGTCATAGCACTGCAACCAGATGTAAGTAAATAGGTAGGGTGCGTTCGCATATATCCCCCCTTCGTAAGGGTAGTACGAGTATGTGTTTATTTGAATGTGTTATAGAAATTCGACGTATTCAAACGTTGTGTCATGCTGAAAAATAGCACGTTAAGTGACAGAACGCTTATAAACACCCCGAAAGGAATTGTAAATCTCAATCAATCCAATATATGATAACTTCTTTATGCGCTTTCTGACGTTGAGGTTTAAACATAGGACATAGGTCTCCATAAAAATTCCCCAAATTCGCCAATTCTTGACAGCTCTTAACCTTCCGGTTACGGCAGTTCTCTTCAAGTCGTCAGCTCATCTAATCTGTGGGCGACCTCTACTTCTCTATCTCAAGCCGATGATATTGTTATTGCGTACTGATTGATCTGTAAGACACGGCATATAATATGTAAGTAACATGACTAAACACAAAATATTTCTTAAATATGTAGAAATTTAACCAAATGCAAATGCTTTAAACAAAATACGAAGATATTTTTTTGATAAAAACAACTTTTTCTGAAAGGGTTCAGTTTAAGGGACTTGTGTAGTTCTCACGACAAACCTAGTTCATGCTGAGTAAAACCAACGAAAATACGAGAAAAGATATTAACGAAAATTGACACAAGTCATAGAAGATCTGAATCTGCCATGAATCTGCTAATGTTAAGTTGGTGATACGTATTTGTTCAAGGAGTACAGATTTTTTTAAAAATTAACTCCACACAAGATGGTCATTGGGAAATATTGTCCCTCGGGTCTTATGTGATCTATGGAGATGCTGTGTGGAGAGTCATTTTGAGGAAAGGATGGAGCAAACCTAAGTCTTTTCTGGGCGAGGAATAACAAAGGCCGGCAAATAATTTTACGGCCGAGCTGTTGAACACAAGAACGTACTCGTAGTTTAGATGCGACCCGTTCTCATTCGACATGAAATAAATTCGAAATGTCAAAAACGTAAAAATATTAGCGTCTGGCATGTTTTTCGGTTATGTATCGGTGTCGAAGGAATCGATGACGCAAATTTCTCGGAGCATCTTGCAGTGAAATACCGGTTTAAAAAGACACCATTCTCACCTGACTTCTGTGCTTCAAAGATTGTAATCCTTTTCTTAAGATAGGGGAATCAATCAAACATACCGTCTGTTTCCCAGAGTCAAAGGTTTAAGTGATATTTTAAGGCTCCAGACCAGAACTGGACACACTTAGCATTGCAAGCGGCAAAAAATAAACTATTGAGCAAACAAACTATTTTCTTAATCCATCGGTGTTTTTTATCCTTAAAATCTTTACCAGTAGTAGCGAAGCCTCCGTCTTAAAAGTTAAGTGTGTCACGCTGTAGTTAATTTTGTATTGTGTGTGATATCTTCTTTAGTATCTGAAAAATAAATGGTACTGCAGTGCCTCAAAAATGTTCGCAGAATACGAAGAAGACGTATCGTCAACTACAAAGTAAGAGTAGGCATGAGCGAAAACACTCTTGTGATGGCATTACTGGAATTCTTGCAGGGCCCCGTTTACAAACAGTGGAATCGATTCATGATGTCTTGAAACGAAGCTTAATTTGATTTTTTTATTTTTATTATTATTATTATTAATCAATACCATATATTATTATAATCATTATATTCATTTTTTTCTGTATTATGTGGAACTTATGGGATTGCACCATCCTCCTTGAGATCTGGAATAAAAATTAATAAAAAAAATGTTTTCAAACATTAAAATTATTGCAAAACAGGCGATCTAATACAATTCACTTCGGTACATTGTTATCGCAAAAAGCCAATGATATTTGTTACGTTTCCACAAAATACCAGTATTTTCACTCCATAAAAGAAATTCCCGGTATTACATGACCCCAAGCAATTTCATAAACTAGTTAATAGTAATGTCCCTCGTCGCCGGGAAAACAAATACAAGAACGTTGTATTATTTTTGTAACATGAACTACGCAATGTGTACTCAAGTACTAACACATTGTACTTATTAAATATTAATTTAATTAAGGCTCTCTTCCAAACACCTGTGAAGGTTTACCTCAAATATTTAATAAGTTGGGTAAACCTCCTACATATCCGTTTCGTACTATCTTGGACGTGGCAGCGACTTCCGGTTGGCACCGGATGTTCCCGAAAGCTTCTACCCGCTATCAACAGGGATAATATTTTACAAATCTGTTGCGCAAAAAGCTTACGTGATCTCTTCCTCTTACCTGCCAGGAAATTACAGTTTACTCCAGACTCTTCTCGTTATTTGGAGAAGATAAACTTTATGAAAAAACGTTGAAAGTTTGGGAATAACGGTTTTTTCCCGGACTTTGTCCTGGATCGTGGTATTGTGCTAGAATCCTGAAAATGTGAAATAAATTAGTACACAATTCCGTAATAAAACGATTTTTTTATATATATCCTAATAACTGTTGTAACATGCTTCTCTTTTTTAGAAATATTTTATTGCTGAGCTATTGAAAGATGTGGAAAAAAAATATGGCGTCGTATGCTGTTTTTGACAGATTAATAGAAATTTGTTCCAAAGCTTACGATAGATACGATGTTGGAAATTGAAAATAGTTGTGTTGTGGCTTCAAAACTCAAGATAAAAAAAATCTATACAATTTTCCATAACATACTAAAACATTTTAATGCTATGTATATTGTAATAATATTATAGCAGAGACTACAATTTTGGTCCGGGTATTGTAATTATCGCATAAACAAATGTCAACCAATGTCTGGCAAAGCAATGTGTTGCGCTTAGTTTTCTAATGGAAAAAAAGGTACGAGGATCTTAGGGAGTCCTTCAGAAAGAAGATCGTGTATTTGTTTGTTTCGTTAAAAGAAAATCGATTAATAAAAAATGGATGCATTCCTCGTTGTATGACAAGAGTACAGAGTTTGTTACTCGAGCGGTCAATGACCCGATGCTACATGGTGCCAATTTTTCTCTAGCCATGCGAAATTTTTACATTGAAAGCAAGCTTAATTAGTAAGACGGAAGCTTTTGAAATGTGGTCATACGGGAAACAGCTGAAGATTTTATAGATAAAATGTGATGAAAGCAAGCAAGTCCTAAGCGAACACAAGAAGGAGAGAGAATACCTGAAAAGTATAAATGGGAGAAAACAGTATACATATACATACTATACAGATACATATACAGACAAATACTCTAAAGTAAGAGGAGATTCATGCCACAAGTAGTCGTATAAGGAGGAGCGGAAGATCGAATGTGAATAAATGAAATACATTTTCGCGGTTGAAGAATATGAAACAGTGATCAGTAGGTCAAAGAGTGGAAGAACTGTTGTGGTTCGCTGAGGGCCTCCGTGGTCGAGTGGTTGATCCGCTCGTCTAGGAATCCAAAGGTCGTGGGTTCAAATCCCGACGTGCGAAAATATAATATAAATCTCAACTAATATAAAATAGTATATAGTGTAGCGTTGGGAAAAACTTCAATGTTTTGTGAATGCTTCACGAATTGCTAGTTCTTTAAAATGAACCCTTCGAAGTGAACAATTGAAGTCGAACTCGCAAAAAAGAGATTTGAATTTATCCGGTTATTTGTTCACTTATTTTTGGAACCGGTCGAGATTTCAAAACGAAAAGAACTGGAACTGGTTCCTCGCCAAATTAAAGTAAAATAAATGAACGCTAAAATGCACTACCAACTTCAATTGACGTATTTAATGAAGGTAATGACACGAATGATCGCTAAAATGACCTACCAACTTCAATTGAAGTATTTGTTTAATTAAATGAAGTTAATGAAATGAATGAACGCTAAAATGAACTACCAACTTCAATTGAAGTATTTTTTCGATGAACAATAAATGAAGTAGGAACTGTTGCCAAAAGAAGTAGTTCTTTCAAAGCAGTCACAACGCTAATATAGTGTACTCTAGTATGTACGCTAGTATACTGGTCGGTAGCTGAGTGGAGAACGCGTCGGATTCCCACCCGGGCGTCGTGCGTTCAATTCCTCTGCTGGCTAAGTCCTCCATCATTGCACAAGTAACATCTTCCGCTTCTTATGATGGTAGTAGGAGTTTTTCAAATATTTTCAGGTTATTCGTGACCCGGGAATGTTTGTCTTACTTTAAAAAAAAAAAGTGTATGTATGGCACGTTCCATTAATAATAATAATAACAGTGAACTTATATAGCGCAGTTTTGTGATATTTCACCTCAAGTGCGCTTCATGCTAAATTAATTATGCTAATAAAATTAACTAACAAGGAGAAAATAATACATAATATGTATACAAATTAAAACTATCTAAAATAATGATCGTTATCATAAATCACGAGAGAAAAGGTTCAGATATGGGTATAACATGTATGTGTATGTGTACATCAACAGATTAAAAAACAATTTACTAGGAGCTAAGGGTATAAAAATTCAGATGAAACAAATTAATTCATATAAACACATTTGTCGAATCAAAGAAAAGGAAATATGATTGAGGACAGTAAATATGTGGTAGATACTGTAGGTATCGTGGTAGATACTGTAGGTATCACACTAGTGAAAACCCAGCATTCAGAATCAAAACGTTTCTTAAAATGACTAAATCCGTGTTAGGTGACCAGATTCGAAAAGCCAAATACTTTACAACTTTCCTCTTCTCCATCTCCTTCCCCTTCCCACTACCTTTAGCCCCACAACATACCCAGATTGGGGATGACATAGTCCTGCTGGCTCCAAGCAGTTGAGACTCTTGAGCGGTATTCAGATACACAACGAACAGGGCCCCCCGACGAAGCAGAAGAATAATTATATAAGCAAACAAATCGTATGAATGAATCACAATTTTTATTACAGCACGTGTTTCGACAAGTGAGCAAGGTTATTTTAATTTTAGTAAAATACGAGTATACCAACGTGAGAAAATATTTTGTTGTGAGAAAAGAATGCCTCTTGTCGTGAAAAACATACAGCGGAATCGTAAACTAGACAAAACACATTTACATATTGCGTAGTCTTGAACAGTCGTTAATTTTCGTGAATACTGCGTGAATCTATTTTAACTACTCATAATTTTAAAAAGTGGACATTGTAATTAAAGAAAAAATATTTTTTACAAAAATAATTTTTCTTTTCTCTTCTTTCTCATTTTTCTCTTCCCTTGGTGGGAAATATGGTGACTTGTAGATTCAGTAAATACATCATCGCTGGAAAAGGTTAAAGGGCTTAAGCGACACGTTGGTAAAAAAATAGTTAAATATGCAGTTTTGATCAGTTTTTTGCTCTGCTTCGATTGCTCTGACTCTCGTTTGATTCTGAAGACTTTTGTGGCCCTTCAGTCATTTAAAATATATTTACCGTTTGGGAGAAGGCTTGACTCAAGCAACTCAAGTTTGGAATTTTTGTAAGATTTTTGTCGCTTCAGGTAACTCAGTGAGAGCATTGAGTTCCCCGAGTAAACTTTTTTTTTCATAATCCAATCAGGTACTGAAGACTTATGAATTTTATTGTAAAACAAAAAATAACCTTTAAGTGCTCTGGTGTAAATTTCCCGAAGTGGCGCTTCAGCCCAAAAAGGCAAAAGCCTTTCCGGCGACGATATGTCCTTTACTTTTTTGTTTGCTAGTTTCAGAAAACTATTGACAAAGTATCGACAGTTCAGCAAAGCTTATAATTGTGATAACACCAGGCTTTGTCCCAGAAATATGTAATACTATACGCACTCGGGATAAAAGTAATTTATATTTGAGATTAGTAAAAACTGACCCCTGTCATTCACATTTTTACCAAGAAACGATATCTACAATTTCCAAACCGATTTTCAGCAATAATATTACCGTCAAGATCCATATTTTATTTTTCTACGCGATGAATTAGTTTATTTTCGAGATATTTCGTTGAAAACATTTTCCATCGTAATAATATGTATATTGGAATTATTACAACTACCTTAGGTTTTATTTAATAAATATGTGTCATAACACATTTAATTCTTATAAAAATAAGTAAAAGTATATTTGCGGCGCGTTCCAGAGTGGTAGATACTCCAAGTATCGGCCTGGTGAAAGACCACCATTCAGAATCGATAGGTTGCTTGAAATGGCTTTAGCCGTGTTTGGTGACCAGATCTGAATAGCCAGTTACTTCTCAACCTTCCTCTTCCCAATCTTCTTCCCCTCCCCACTACCTTCAGCCTCACAACATACCCTATTTGGGGATGCCATAGTCTCACTGGCTCTAGACGGTTGGGAGCAGTTAAAACTTTTGTGTGGTATTCATATAAAAAAATTACAAAAGGTTGTTGAATTTGCCAGAGCAAACTCAAGCCTTTTGCCGTGGGGCAAAACCTTTGTTTTACTGATATGTTTGCACCATTCGCCGCACCACAGCCGTCCGGTGCGGGGGTGTACGCTGTGCCTAACGTCGCGATGAACTTTTATTTTATTTTAACCAAGTCTTGGTGAAATATTTTGTTTTTCAACACCTGAACTTCATTTACCCGTAGATAAAAGGTTATTGTATTTTACGGCATTTTAATATATATATATATATATATTTTAAGAAAGACAAATATTCACGGGTTACAAATAACCTGATAATTTTTAAAAACTCCTACCAACATAATAATAAGCGGAAATGTTGCTTGGGCAATGATGGGGGACTTAGCTGGCAGAGAAATTAAACCCATGACGCCCGGGAATCCGACTCGTTTTTCCACTCAGCTTCCAACCGGTGTTTGATATAAGAGACATATTAATATGATATAATATATTAAGACTCCCCCCACTTTTTGGGAATACCCTTCACCGATTTATTTCTACGGTACTATTTCCTCTTAAGGCAAGGATAGTTTTGTTAATAAAGCCATTTCGGCATTACGATTTTGAGTTTACATCATTGTTTGCGTCCTACACTTAGAGTATACAAGAGGTAGCCCAAGCCAAAGCCAGTGAAGTCAGTATTGGACTTGTTTTTGATGATTTTAACATGACTCGGCGCAAATGGGCGTGGCTAAGACCAAGGCTACGGTATTTATACATCCATTCATATCACATATCGACATAATGTTTTTGTGTATTCGTATAGCCACTTTTTCACAGTATTTTTGTCAACAAAAATATAGCATCTAACCTAAAAAACCGTTTAGTTGTGTCAAGTTTAGTGGCAAAATATAAAATGTGGGCGGAGTCCTGCCGTTAACCAGCGAAAATAACCAGCTTAAGAACATTGCGACAGTATATAGAAGCCGTCCAAGAAATTTGTTGTCTCTTTCTCTCTCATGGTGTACGATGTAAAAACACGGAAACAGTGATTTATTACAATTTCGGATGGGTTGGGTAAAACAAATTAGCTATCCCTCCATATATTGTTCCTTCAAGGTCCTACACAATTCAACAGTCGACAATCGCTGCTTATAACTAACCAATAAAACGCTGACGACAATAACAAAAATTTTAATTTCGTATTATTTCTCTAGAGCCAATAACAACACTAACCTAGAGAAGTGGAAGTGTCCTAAAAATATCCACCTTTTGGCATCGCGTCTCGAAACACATGCACATCGTGGGAGCGCACGCTGAAGCAGATGTGCGAGGCGAATTACTATCACGTGGAATGAAATACCGTTTTTTTCTTCGGTGGACTGGAAATTACTGTATCTTATCAAACAAATCCATATTGACTTTCTCCAAACTAGAGATAATTAATATGGAGATAGTTATTCAATGAAGTAATTAAAATTATTAACACTCTTAGACAGGGGGCATGTTTCCGACTTGACTTTTATTTTGTAATTTTTTAATGGTATTATAGACAGCCCTGATTTACTTAGCTTTAATTACCTTCCATGTACCTAACAGAACCACTCGATACAAAATTCTTTTTAAATGTAACAATAATTTCAGGACTGAGTCATTTAGATACTCGCTCGTACCTAGATTGCATATAGTGGGTAATTCTTTCGCTGAAATAGTAGATATATTCAACTGCACTGAATTTAGTTACAAGAAGGCTTTAGACATACCTCTTTCAAAAATATTACTGTTGATTTATTGCATTATAATATTTCCATTAACTTACTTATGTTTTTAGGTGTTAATCATTAACTCTATGTTATTTTTATGTCACTATTATTTTATGTTAAATATTACACTGTTATGTAAAAGCCCATAAGAGCGTATAAAATCAAATAAATAACTAAAATAATGATATGTTTTTAAGTGACCTCTTAGGTAAGTATGCTTCTGTATATTATCTCTGTACATAATATGAACAAATATTAATACATCATAGATTATATCTTTGCTGGAAAAGCAAAAGAGCTTAAGCGGCACTTTGGGCAAAAAAGTTAAATATGCAGTTTTGATCAGTACAAATTATCCAAATATTATTATTATAAATGCTTACATCTTGTTATTGGTTGAATATCAATTGTTTTGTACTTGTATCTTTGTTTTTAAGCTATAATACAAATGAAGTATATTCAAAACATAAGTCCTGCATGGTCGCTAATTTGTGGTAAAACCATGTAAGACTATGTGAGAGAATGTCAAGCTCATCTTGCAAAGTCTCCGCAGGGATGGGCAGAGAGGTTGTTTGTACCACCTCACAACCTCGACTTGGTTTATTCACATTCATACAATCGTCTCATTCACTATCCTCTGATATATCGACTCTTAAAGTGACCTGAAACCAATATTTAATTAACTTGATCGTGCCATGTCCTCCTCGAAGGTTTCCAACTTTTTCTTTCATTCAGTTATGGATAAGAAATAAAATTTTGTGCGGTAGATCCTCAGAGCAATAATATACCAGGGGGGATAGCTTTGCGAAATAGTGTAGTCAGGATTGTTGATTTTTTCCTGATTTGGGCGTGGCTAGGGTTTTCATGGACACACCTTTTTACATCCATTCATAGCACTTATCGACCTAATGTTTTTTATTCGTATAACCACTTTTTCACACTATTGTTATCAATAAAAATATAGGATATAACCTCAAAAACCGTTGAGTTATGTCGCATAACGAAACGTAGAGGGCGGAGTCACCGGAGACGCGTGAGACGGAAAACATGCTTACTAGGGATGTTAGTTGAAGTTTGCCGGTTTTACTCATAGATGTCGCTAGAGATATGTATACATTTCTATGATTTGGCATCTATGTCATATTTTTTTTTTGGACATTAACCTTCAAAAATACACAAGTTACATTCTGCCAAAATAATAGTGTCACAGTTGTTTACCTCAGTGAATATGTCAAGTTTCGTTCCAAGTAAATCGCATTTGCGGCATTCGTTGCTTTTTTTATTTCATAAAAAAAAAGCAGTTGAAGCTCATCGGTTGCTGGTAGAAACTTATGGTGAACATGCTCCAGTGATTAGAATATGTGAGACATGGTTTCGTCAATTTAAAAGTGGAGATTTCGATTTAACAGACAATGAACATCCTGGTGCAACGAAAAAGTTCGAAGACGAGGAATTGCAGGCGTTATTGGATGAAGACCCAACCCAATCGCAACAACAATTGGCCCAAACACTTAATGTGACCCGAGGAGCAATTTGCCAACGTTTAAAAGCCATGAGAAAGATCCAAAAGTATGGAAAATGGGTACCACACCAAATGAACGAGAGACAAATCGAAAAACCATTTGTGAAATGCTGCTTCAAAGGTTCAAAAGGAAATCTTTTCTGCATCGAACTATTATTATATTATCACACCCGCCGTACTCTCCAGACCTTGCTCTGTCCGACTATCACCTTTTCGCATCGACGGGACACTCACTCGCAGAGCAGCGCTTCGCCAATTTAAAAAAGTCGAAAAATAGCTCCTCGAATGGTTTGCCTCGAAGGAGAAATTTTTTTTTGGAATGGTATCCATGATCTGCCTCAAAGATGGGCAAAATGTATAGAATCCGATGGTCAATACTTTGAATAAAAAAAAATTGAGATTCCGTTGAGAATTAAGCGTTTCCTTTATTGAAAAAACCGGCAAACTTCAACTAACACCCCTGTACATATCTAAAAGTGGTGCGATATTACGTGACAACTTATCTTGTCTCTTTCTTTCTCACAGTTTACGACGTAAAAACCCGGAGAAAGTGATTTATCGTAAAGTTGTATAGTTTGGGTAAATACATTAAGCTCTATCTCAATATATATTCTTACTTCAAGGGTAAATTTCATATACGGTAGTATTTAATTCCAAATGCAAAGATCCGAAGAGAATGCAATGAAATGGTGTGAGCGTATTGAACTCGATTAATAAAGGGAAGGTTAGGTGGTTAGGAGGTGCAGATAAGAGGAAGGAGAATTAGGAAAATAAATGACGATCGATAAAAGTTAGGGATGCCGAAGAAGACGAATAAATTTATCAAATGCTTTGGCGGAGTAATGCCAAGAGTTAGTCAGAAGAGATTATGTATGTCGATGTGTGAAATATTGTTAATTGGAAATAATTGATTCTTAGTAAAACTGATTTATGTAAATCCTATGTTTTTCTGACAATCATTATAAACTATTTTTCAATAACAAACAGTCATATATATACATAGATAAATTTAACAACAAAGAGTTACATAAATAGAGTAGGCAGCCCATACGAACGGACACTATTAACCGTGTTCCATTTAGTTCAGGTTCGGGGGGGTGTTTGAGGTGCGGAGAGGGGACTCTCGCGTTCAAAAGCCGAACGCTGCCCACGAACCATGCCGATGTTAGCCGAACGTGCTAGACGTGGCGACACCATGTGACAGTTGTGTTTTGAGAACTTCAAATTTTAGGCAAAAAACTTATTCTCGCTTAATTAGCAATTATTTTAATGATATTAAAACAAACTTTCTTCTGGAAAGTTACTACGACGGCTTTGCAAACACTTTTTCGCGTTGTTTTGTAGTAACGCAACCCACAGAACAAAGCATTTAATAAGACCGGTTAGTAGCTGAGTGGACAAACGAGTCGGATATCCATCCGGGCGTTTGGTTCAATTCCTCTGTCATTACACAAGCAACATTTCCGTTTATTATTATGGCAGTATGAGTTTTTCAAATATCGTAACTCGGGAATGTTTGTTTTCTTTAATATATATATATATATATAATATTTATTTATCTTTAAAATATATATATTTATATATCATTATTATATATATCAGCATTCGTCAAATGAACATTCGTCGAATGAACATGGCTGTAGGTCAGCCAAAGTGCTGCGTTCTTAGAGTATATAGAGTGGTATCTATTCAAGGCAGTGTAGTCAGTTCCGGTCAGTAGTCAGTTCAGTGGACCTGGGCGTGGATAAGACTAAGGCTAGGGTATTTATACATCCGTTCATTTCACATATCGAAATAATGTTTTTGCGTATTCGTATAACCACTTTTTCACACCATTATTATCAACAAAAATATAGCATATAACCTAAAAAATCGTTTAGTTGTGTCAAGTTTAGTGGCATAGTAAAAAATGTAGGTGAAGTCCCGCGGTGACCCAGGAGCCCGAAGATTATTGTGACAGTACATAGAAGCGGTGTATTATATTTGTTGTCTCTTTCTCTCTCATGGTGTACGACGTAAAAACCCGGAGAAAGTGATTTATCGCAAGTTTGTATAGGTTGGGTAAAAATAATAAGCTCTCTCTCCATACATTGTTCCCCAAGGCTGCGATGGTAGGTGGATGTGTCAATCTCCAGCAAAATGGAGCCGCCTTTTCACTAAGTGTCTCATCTTATTATATTACATATATGTCATAACACGTGTTTTCTTACAGCTGGGATTTTCAAGGGCAAAACTTGTTGGATATTTATTATGAAAAATGCGCGCACTAGCCCTTTAAATAATCCTTAACATTCTCATGACATTCACGCGTACCAACCTAAATTCCGGAATGCTATGAATTCATGACTTTCAGGAATGAGATGTGAATTTTAGTTCATATGATCACCGGAAAATTAGCTGCCAGGGTTAGTAAGATTTTGGCAATTTCATTTTGGGTAATGTTGGAGGCTAAAAAAATGTTAAATGGAAAGAGAAAGGTTAGAGGAAAGTTGAGAGAATCTGGCATACGCCATTGGTAATCACCAGAGCGATACTTAATATCTCTTAGTAGGCGCCGGATAGGCAAAATTATTATTGCCAACCTAAAATTATATATTTCAAGGACACCACTTCGCTTACATATGGTTATAACCTTGAAGTAACAATATATGGAGGGATAGCTAATTTGTTTTACCCAACCCATCCGAAATTGTAATAAATCACTTTTTCCGAGTTTTTACATCGTACACCATGAGAGAGAAAGAGACAACAAATTTCTTGGACGGCTTCTAAATACTGTCGTAATGATCTTAAGCTGGTTATTTTCGCTGGTTAACGGCGGGACTCCGCCCACATTTTTTATTTTGCCACTAAACTTGACACAACTAAACGGTTTTTTAGGTTAGATGCTATATTTTTGTTGATGAAAATACTGTGAAAAAGTGGCTTATATGGAATACACAAAAACATTATGTCCATATGTGATATGAATGGACGTATAAATACCGTAGCCTTAGTCTTAGCCACGCCCATTTGCGCCGAGTCATGTTAAAATCATCAAAAACAAGTCCAAAACTGACTTCACTGGCTTTGGCTTGGGCTACCTCTTGTATACTCTAAGGTTATAACAATAACCCCACTAGGGATGTTCAAAATTACATCTACCATAGAATATTAAAAGCATACTGATTTTATTTAAGTTTTAAAGTTTGATCTACATTAGCATAATACACAATCACATAACAAAATGCACTTATCATTAATTCAATCGACAAAATTTTATGAAATCACTTCATTAAGACATACAGCATAATGTACTTTATATATAACACTACATTATGAACTAAAACACAAAGCATTAAAACACAAACAAAAAAATATACATTAATTTGCAGAATATTTTCTAAAAGAATATCTTACAACATAGGTGGTACATATTTGAATACCATTTAAATAGAAAAGTGAATTAACATGGCGAATTTATTTCTTCTACTTATATTTGTTTTTCCATTTCTTTTTTGATTTTCACCAACCATTCAATAAATGATATCGGCTTAAAAAAAAATTTTTTTGCTTTCATGAAATTTTTCCAATACCCGTGATGATTTTTTTTAAGCTCGTTTGAGGTGAAGGTTTTTCAATTTTTTTTTATCTGAACCCCGCAAAAGAGTCTCTAATGCTCGAAAGGTTATGGCATCCCCAAATGGAAAGAGATGAGTGAGAAGAAAATTGGAAAGTATCTGTTCAAATCTAAAATCTAGTCACTAAACGCGGCTGAACCCATTTCGAGCAACCTTTCTAGTCTTTGACCAGGGCCATACTGAGAGTATCTATGCCTCTGAAAAGTGCCACGAATATACTCGGGTATATTATTTTACGTTAATTAAATTCAAAATAACGCACTAAACCAAATATATTTGTGCACGCCGGTATTTGAACCCGCGACTTCTGGATTTAAGTCGAGAATCTTAACCGCTTGACCATAATATTTGGATAATTTGTATAGCGCCGTTTTTGTGAAAAATCACCTCAAGGGCGCTGTAAAGTAGACGTTCTGTTAAAATATTATTGAATTAATTGAAATATATTTTTATAATGTAATTTTAGTACATATATCCATATGAATATCGTCGCTGGAAGGGCAAAAAGGGCTTAAGCGACACTTTGGACAAAACGAGATAAATATGCAGTATTGATAATAAAAAAAATCAGCATCGAACGCTCTGACTTTCGTTTGATTCTGAAGACTTTTGTAACCCTTCAGCCACCTAAAATAAATGAAACATTTGGGAGAAGGCTTGACTCAAGCGAGTCGAGTTTGGGATATTTTTAGCTTTTTGTCGCTTCAGATAACTCAGTGAGAGCATTGAGTTACCTGAGTCCACTTTTTTTTCAAAATGAAGACTTTTTTTAAAATATTTTTTTATATGAATACCGCACAAGAGTCTACTGCTTCCAACAGTCTAGAGCCAGTGAGACTATGGCATCCCCAAATAGGGTATGTTGTGAGGCTGAAGGTAGTGACGAGGGGAAGGAGATTGGTAAGAGGAAGGTTGGGAAGTACCTATCTATTCAGATCTGGTCACCAAACACGGCTAAAGCTATTTCAAGCAACGTTTCGATTCTGAATGGTGGTCTTTCACCAGGGCGATACTTAGAGTATCTACCACTCTGGAACGTGCCGCAAATATACTTTTTTATTATTTTTATATGAATTAAATGTGTCGAGACACATATTAATTAAATAAAACTTATTGGCGCACGCCGGGTTTGAACCCGCGACCTTTGGATTCGTAGTCGAGCGTCTTACCACTCGACCATGGAGGCCGTCAAATTTAGACAGTCAGACGTCAGACTTATTATTAATTATTTTTATCTCCGGTGTAAACTTCCCAAATTGGCGCTTCAGCCTTTTTGCCTTTCTCCGGCGACGATATGTACGTTTCTATGGCAGTTACCCACTCAATTACCGATTTTTAGGAATTATGATTACGCAAGTATGGAATAATGTCATTATGGCCGCCACTATAATATTATGACCACAAACGTTAAACTCAAGGCTCCGTTTTCTGAAACATTTACCAAAAGGAAGCATTATTTTTATTGATGTTACGAACTTTATCTCTGAACTTTTACTAAAGTTCCAAGACGGAAATGGATTGGAGTTCCACAGTTGGGCGCGCTCAAAGTCAGAATGTTTTTTGAAGATTTGACTTTATGGAAGTTATTAAAAAGCCCCTAAGTAGTTAAAGCAGTTGTTTGAACAGCCATCGATAGCAAATTTCCCGAAACTGGCACGACTCTTCTAACAATTAATTATTAATCACGCCGTTTACCAAAGAACCTTCTCTATAATAGGCGTGCAGGACAAAGGAGTGTTGGTAGACCGTAAACTACATAGCTGGCTGGAAGGTAGAGATGAGGAACTGTAGGAAGACAGCGGGAAAATAACAGAAGTGAAATTGTTTCTTCGAGGTGGCTAGGACTCTCCTAGGGTTGTAACGTTTGATGACCTCCGTGGCAATCCTTGACTACGAAGCCGAAGACTACGGGTTCGAATCCCAGCGTGTGCGGGTAATTTTTATACAATTAATACCTGTTGTTTTTCAAAAAATAGATTTTTTACAACATTTTTTGAACATAGGTATTAATTGACGGCCTGCATGGGCGAGTGGTAAGACGCTCGACAGCGAATCCAGAGGTCGCGGGTTCGAACCCGGCGAGCGCAAATAAATTTATTCAATTTAAATGGGTCATAACACATTTAATTGAAATATAAAATAAAATATGGTATATTTGCAGGACGTTCCAGAGTGGTAGATACTCTAAGCATCGCCCTGGTGAAATAACATCATTCTGAATTGAAACGTTACTTGAAATGGCTTTAGCCGTGTTTGGTGACCAGATCTGAATAACCAGATACATCCCAACCTTCCACTTTCCCAGTATTTGAATAAAGCATCATAAAATGTATCGTGTTCTCTCTATTGACACATGCAATCTACACATAAAGTGCAGTTACCTTAAAACACTTGGCATTCCAGTTGGGGTATTAGTGGTTAAAAATAATATCCAAATTATGGTCTTGAAATTTTTGGTGATTTATGATTTAATGATTTTTATCATTCTTTACGACGCTATCAAAACCTTTGCCTTGAATGTTCATTCTAATGTATATTTTTGTCTTATTTTTGTCATTGCTTCATTAAGGTATTATGTATGTGTTGTTCTTTCTCTGTTGCTCTTTTTTCTCATTTCGTGTTTTGTATTTTTTGGTAATTAGACAATAATATAATTAAATAAAATAAAACTTTATTTTGCACCTGGTTTTTGCTACCCGTAAGAAATCACGTGACGTAACTTGCCGTGCTAAGATTTTTTTAGTTGCTTTAATCCACCCATTTCAAATAATATAGAATGGTGTCTGCTAAAACAAATTATAGGAAGGCACTTTATACGGTAGGTAGGTATTTGAAAAGATTATTTTTAAAATTTGATCATTTCAATTAACATCAGTTCCAATTTTGAAAAAATCCCACTCGTACGTTCCTATTTAATTACAAAGAAAATTGCTTACAGTTATTCAATTAATTACTATCAAAGCAAAATAAGTATGACTCCTGAAAGCCGAAAGGCACTTTGTGTCTAATTCATTCGTTTGTTTTTTGTTTTGTTATTTTTATGTCTTCCCTGCGGATAGAATATGGGACATAAAACCTACAAGAGATAAAAATGTTTATTGCTAGAATATTATGGAACATTTTATATTAAAGATAGCATTGAAGCCTATTTGAAATTCTGTTTATAATGTTCATATCCAAGAATTATAATTAACACTCTGTTAGAAATTCATTACTACGGAGCAACGAGATTAACCACACACCATCATGAATGAGGTAGTTTTAATATTAGCGAAGATTTTTGTAAGGTCATATATTCCGTTTAGTGAAGAGCAGAACTCCAACAAACAACACTATTATTTTTTCTGTGGTTTTTACCTAACTAGGTCACTTGAGACCAATAGAATATCTGTGTGCGAAAAGAAGAACAGAATGAGAAGAAAAGAAAAAGTTTTGAGTTAAGTATGCAGAATTGTTCTTTAGATACATATCTAGCAAAAAAAAAATGAGATGAGTCGAAAAATAAAATAATCTGATAGTATTAATACCGTAAGCCGTCTTCTGCGACGTTCGATGGAAAAATTGCTCATTCATACAAAAGTTTGAAATTTTCTTCCGATTACGGTCCTTTACGATTTACTCACTATGTTCCTTTTGATGGGTGTGTCGTGACTAAACCAATAACTGGCGATTTGTACAGCGCCATTGAAGTAGTTTTCACAAAAACGGCGCTATACAAATTATCAAAATATTATTATTATTACTGTATGCTAATGATGCGGTGCTGATTTACAACAGTATGAAAGATCTACAGCTCAGAATTAATAGGGTTCCCCTTCCGATACAAATTATGCTTAGTACTTATATTGAATCATTTCTGATGTCTCCCGATTATACATATATGTATATATACTTTGTAGGTGAACCATCTATATTTTGCTGTCATATAACTCTTTGTCGGTATTAAAATAATCGAGAGAATTTTGTGACTTCTTGCTTACGAAAATAATAACCAACGTGTCGAAATGATATATAATCTACATTGTTGTTAAAGGTACCTGAAATGTTGACGTATTTGTGGATTTAAAAAAATATATCTAACCGAGAAGCAAAAAGTATAAAAGAGTTAAAAATTGTGTAGTAGAAAAAACTCCACTAACAAAATAACAAAAACACTTCAACTATCTACTTTGTTAACATTATTCCTGAAGGCAGGTATTGAATTTCGTAAAACAAGGATAATATCAATAGCCTATTAGATACAACAACTTAGTAGGTTGACGATAATTCAAACTTGAAGTACTTACTAACTTATTTTTTGAAAAGGACATGATTACGAGTATATGTCATACAAAAAAACAAATTTCCTAAATTTTGTTTTGGCTCTCCTGAACATCTCCGTTTATTGAATAATTCCGTTTTTCCTTTCGATATATCACAGATATATCATGTTCTAACAATACAAGTAATTTTTAAAAACTTGTGTTTATACAGGGTGTTGTAGAACGTACCTGACAGACTTTATCCAGTAGTTTTTTGAGCTGATTCGGAGTAAAATGTAGATGGCATTTTGGTCTCCGATGAAACTTAAAAACAATAAACAATATATATGCTCGTATATATATATATATTTTTGTCACATGTCGCCGCTGGTCAGTCAGCCGGGAAACTCAGTCACACCCCACCCCCACCCGCACTGTCCAATGCTGTGTAATGCTGTGAATACCATAAATGGTATATGTGGTACGCACAGCGTTGTACAGCATTGGTCAGTAAGGGTCGGGTCGGGGGTGGGCGGATTTTCGTCTGAGTGGCCAGTGGCGACACGTGACAGAAATATAGATTTTTGTTTTTTAATAAAAAAAAAAAGTGTCACGTTGTTTGTGAGTACTTGGGACGTAATGTCGCTAAAATGTTCTACATATATTTAATTTCAATTAGTATTGTATGCCTACAACAAAATAATCTACTTCTACAAAAAACCGCGTTAAAATAACTTCAAGAGAATTTTAAAAAGTTTTCTCAGACTAAAACATATTCCTTAAAACACAATAAATAAATGCCCATCCGTTGATTATTTTCAGAATTTCAAAAAAAGGCATATAAATAACACCTTTGTTAAAGGGTTATTTTGAGAATGTGTAAACATTTTTTTTTTAAATAAATAAAAGCTTGGTTGTGATTTATTCATATATCATCGCCGGAGAGGCGAAAGGGTTGAAGACCCATTTTTGTAAGTTTAAATTAGAGCACTTTTTTGTTTGTTTTACAATAAAATTCACAAGTCTTCAGTGCCGGGTTAGATTTTGAAAAAAAAAACTAAGGTAATTCAATGTTCTCACTGAGTTACCGGAAACGACAAAAAGTCCCAAGCTTGTGTCGCTGAGTCAAGCCTTCTCTCAAACGGTAAATATATTTTAGATGGCTGAAGGTTCAAAAGAGTCTTCAGAATCCAACGAGAGCGTTCGATTCAGAAAAAAATCTGATCAAAAATGCATAAACTTATTTTTGAGCAAAATGTCGCTAATGCCCTTTTAGCTTTCCAGCAACGATGTATATATTCATCACTTCCATTATAATAAGTGCATACGATGCAGAACAAAAAATCTGCATAAACTCATTTTTGAGCAAAATGTCCCTTAAGCCCTTTTAGCTTTCCAGCAAGGAAATATATATTCATCACTTCCATTATAATAAGTGGGTAATGTTGATTGTGCAATGATGGAGGACTTATCTAGCAAATAAATTGAACCCACTACGATTAGGTGGAAATCCGATGCACTTTTTATCCGTTTACTAACCGTGTTCTGACATTAAGTTCGATAATATTGACAGCGATGCGTGCGTGTCTCAATATTATTTGGGAGGGGGTAGGGGTATATAAAAAGTACAGCAGTTGTCGTTAAGGGAGATTTCACTTACCTGTATGGTACTATTCCGACGTCAGTAGCCCACGGACATTTATTCTAAACAGACGCTTTTTAAAAATAGTTTGATTGTCCATGTAAATATTGTTTGGATATTTACCACCCCTAGTTCCAATAGCGATCGACCTTAGCAGACCACCTTTAGAAAGCTGCGGCATATCGAAATGTCAAACAGACATTAATGGGTTGTAATGAAGTCGATACCGAAATTAATAATTTACCAACAAGTCAATTTTCTTATTTCCACCGAAATTAATATTTAACTTCACTTCTTCAAGAATTAAGAACGTGCATTTATTTAAATAAAATATTACGTGTTTTCGTCGAGTGAGGAATCAAATCCGTTTTACCTTACATTTTTAAAAGAGTAAATAAGCACTAAGCATTAAATTTAGAAATATGATTAAATTGGAAAAATAATAATTCTTGCCTTGTCTGACAATAATAAATACCTATTTTTTTTATTATTGAAACCGTGAAAGTACATAGAGTGGTATCAATCCAAGGCAGTGTAGTCAGTTTTTGATGATTTTTACCTGACTCGGCGGACCTGGGCGTGGCTAAGACCAAGGCTAGGGTATTTATACATCCATTCATATCACATATCGACATAATGATTTTGTTTATTCGTATAAACCACTTTTTCACAGTATTTTTATCAACAAAAATATAGCATCTAACCTAAAAAACCGTTTAAGTTGTGTCAAGTTTAGTGGCATAGTAAAAAATGTGGGTGGAGTCCAGCGGTGACCCAGGAGCCCAAGATCATTGTGACAGTGCGTAGAAGCGGAGTATTGTATTTGTTGTCTCTTTTTCTCTCATGGTGTACGACTTAAAAACCCGGAGAAAGTGATTTATCGCAAGCTTATATCGGTTGGGTAAAAATAATTAGCTCTCTCTACAAAGTTGAAACAATATCAATAACATTTAAAGAAATATATAATAAAAAAGACACATTAAAATAAAAAAGATTATGTTACAACCGAGACTCAAACTAGAAACCTCTAATCCATCCGGGAGAAACGCCTTTGCCAATTAAGTTACCGAAATCTTTTTAAATATGTACTGTCATTTTTATCAATCCCATATTTCTTTAAAAAATATTTGTATTATTTATTTTTCTCAATTTGATATAGGCAGCCTTCTTTGTATTAATGCGCAAAGCTCTATCCGAGCACAATTACAAATCTAGATGCTGTCTTGGATAAACCATCTATTTTAACTGACGGAAGACCTTTTGACTTCTCAACCGCAAAATAATCTTTTAATTTTCTGTGTTTTCTTCATTTTTATATTTTATAGAAAATTATCGTTATTATTGAAAATATATTACCACATCAAAGCTGTGATAAGTTAAAATATAAATTTTATTATACGGTTTTCTGATAGATGTATTACTTAAATTATGTTATTCACATTAAATCTGCTTTTCCGATTGTACTTGTATGAAAGTGAACATTTTATTTAATGCTCACAAACGTATGTAGCAAGAAACTCTACTATAAGAACGTTCTTATTTATTTTTGTAATGTTATTTAATTAATATCTTGTATATTGTTGTACCTTTATGAAAAAATCACAGATACTTTGAAACACTAAAATGGTCATTTTATAATACTAATCGAACGACTTAAAGTTAAGAAATTTATTTCAAACCCTTCATCACATATTTATGACTAGTAGTGCCTCAAAACTACAGGTGCGGTGAAAACCCAAAGGAATATCAAATTGTAACAACACGCCTCCATGGTTGAGGGGTAAGACGGTCGACTACGAATCCAAAGGTCGCGGGTTCAAACCCGGCGTGCGCAAATAACTTGTATTTAATTAATATGTTTTACAACACATTTAATTGCATATAAAATAATATAGAGTATATTTGCGGCACGTTCCAGAGTAATCAATACTAGTATCGCCCTGGTGAAAAGCCACCATTCAGATTCGAAACGTTGCTTGATTGAAATGGCTATAGCCGTGTTTGTGACCAGATCTGAATAGCCAGGTACTTTCTAACCTTCCTTTTCTTCGTCTCCTTCCCCTCCCCACTACATTGAGCCTCACAGTATACCCCAATTGAGGATACCATAGTCCCATTGGCTCTCGCCGTTTGGGAGTAGTTGGGACTCTTGTGCGGTATTCACTATGAAAAAAATAAAACATCTGAAAGTATTATCAGATGAAGTTCCTGGTTAAAAAAAAGAAAAAGAGATCACCCACATACGAGATGGGCTGACAATTTAAAAAAAATCAACAAAACTGAAAAAAAAAGAAAAAAAAATGAAAAAGGCCTATGTTCAAGGCATAAAAAATCTCTGATTTTTCTTAAAGATTTTTTTATTATTTTTCCATCAAAACTTTATTCGTCTTTTTAGAATACGTCCATCGGTATTTATACTTATCGATGGATAGGCCTAACATTTTTTCATATGAAAAATGTAGCACAGGTATCTAGATAAGATTATTTTCTCCTGGCAAACCCGAGACAAGTGAAATCAATATGTCCATTTCGAATGCTAATAGAATATGTATGGCAGTTTGATTTTAAATCTGTCCTATTATATATTGTATCCGGCCATCGAATATTTAATACGTGTCGGATTTGGGTCATCGTCTGGCCTTTCTGCATATATTTCTTTGGAATAAACAGGCCTCTTACCCCAAAATCCTTAAGGTTATAGAAAAGATGATCACCAAATGTGGGCCAGAAATTGTAGTTTCAATTGTCGGATTAAATGAATCTTCTCCCCAAAGGCCTCTCAGGAATAAATCATGAGATCCATTGTTGTACTTCTGAAAGGGTGATCGCAAGACTAAAAAAAGATAGGTATATCTTCCGGATAGCTGCCAACGGATAAAAGCTGCAGCAATGGTAACAATAACGTATTCAAAAACTATATTTATTTGAGAAAAACAGTTAGTCTTATGTTTACTGCGATAGCTTGGTGGAAACACAGCTTTTACAACGTATAAGCTGATAACGCTCCGTGTACCTAATCGTGACACAAGACTTTGTAAGTTGTTTCATGTTGATTCATCAATAACTAACTATGCAATGAACTCCCCAGTCCAAAGGTTACATAGGCTTGGAAACGAATTTAGTTACGTTGACATTTTTCTGTATTCCATCATGAGATTCGGATCGGTGTTGTATAGCATTATTAGGTAAATTAAATAAGTTAAACATGTTGTATGTCGTACATGATTGTATATATTGTTTCTTTCTCGTTATATTTGTTGTTTCTTTCTTTTCAATTTTTTAATTATTAAGTTCATATACAATTATTGTTGTGTTACTTTGTTGTTACACTTGCTATACTATGTACGGATATATATTTTTATTTTATGAATTACCGGTTTCAGTTTAATTTTATACCATGATGATTCTTAGGCTAAGCGAAACCGGTCGGTCATAAAAAAATTAAAAAAATATCCGTGGTCTTATACAAAAGTTTTTTTTCATTTCTTCAAAAGATAATTAATTCTAGTTACATTTAGTCTAATTTCTCTCTTCCTCAGTATAATCAGTTTTAAGCATCACTGCTATGCGTCAGGGTAGGTACTAATAATTCATTGTGTACTACTAGCAGACCGAGGCTCAGTCTACGGTAAACTGAGACATATAAATCAAGTAAGTGTGTATGACACAACACAACTTGTGGCGATACGTAATATTTATAAATCGATCTAATAAGGCATATATAATGCGTATTAAATATTCATCCGAAAGGAATGACATACGACTGACCTAAGGAAAATTGTCATTTGTCTCACATAATATAGTATACTTTTGTGTCTTAGGAACGGAGCTTATGATGGGAATAATGTGTCGGTGAATATTTTTACTGAATGATGTGAAAATTTAAAGAAAACTTTATTAATTTTTGACCCAATATCGCACCACTATCACACACCTCTGACGAATTGCTGTAGGTCACAATCACTATTTACAGATCCAAAATCTTACATATTTTTTATGAACTTTACATTTATGGTAGGTAACGCAAATAATTCATTAAGCCACTGTCTCATAGTCCAAGCTCTTGTTTATATAAATACATTTGGATACAATTTTTTCAAAATATTTTGCAAACCCACCTAATAAAACACATATATTTATCTGTACACAATTTAAATAAATTTTAATATCAACTAGGAATTAATATTAAATAGGAAGTAAGATTTGTACAATGTCCTTAAAGGGATTTTTCACAAAAACGGCGCTATCCAAATTATCAGAATATTATTATTATTGTAATATAATATAAAAGATTGCGATCTCGAATTGCGAATTACAAAATATAGGAGTGTTTCGCAAGACGAGAAAATTAATAAATTATATTTAACTTGAGCAATTTATTTGTAAAATGAGGAAAACAGGAAAAAAATAATAGAAAATTCTACAGCCTTACTCGATGGTGACAAAAAAAGGCTGTAGCAGTGCGAACAACGAATCGTTTCAACGACGAGAAATCCTCAAAAAGAGGCAAAAGCGATTCTGATAGTGAAAAAATAATAATTTTGACTACAGCATTTTTACAGCGAATTTTGATTTTTAAAAATATATATACAAATACATAATATATATTTTGTTTAAATCAGTTTTATATGAATATTGCTTTGATATATGTAAGAGTGTTTTGGATTATGAAAGTATTTTCAGAACGAATTGAGTCAAAAACTGAGATTCCACTCTATATTTCTAACACAAGGTAGACAAAATATTGTAGACGTCGGTCGATTTAGGGTCTTTGTGTACATTGTGTTCAATTCTTTGTCACATAGCTAATAGATGCATTTAAATGCAAAATTTAAATATTTGCTATTTTATTTCAATGAAACAGGGCGGTGGGTGTAATACTATGTCTGCCCCATAAATAATAGTACATAATATGAGTTAAATGAAAACAATGAAAGAGATAACATTAAATTTAAAAAAAAAAAAACATGAAATCATAATAATATTGTAAGTATATATATATAATATTTATACAAATATTTATATATTTATACATAAATATGTTTTTTTTTTGTTTTTTAAATTTCATAATTTTATTTAGGAAAACATACAGATGCTTAGAAAATTTTGTAGATAAAGTGATTACTATGTTGCATTAATCAGTATACTCAAGATGATTAATATAAACAAGAAAAAAAAAAAGAAACACAACACACTGTGTATAAATGAATATAGAAACAAATAATTAACATATCTTAGATCTGTAACGCACAGTAGTGGTAGGGAGGTAATAATGAACCTTGTTATTTGATTATGTCCCGTATGCATTTATTAAACTGACCTGTGGATAAATGGAAAATAGCAGCTTCTGAAAATGTGGGGTTGTATTTTGAGCACGTTCTTCGGAAAAATGAATGTCGTGTGTAGTTAGTTTTAGAGTGTGGGATGTGGATAATTGGTTCGAGCCTGTGTTTCGTACTGGACAGTGGATTTGGATATTTTCTAGCAGGTAGTGATTGTCAACAGCGTTGTTGATAATTTCGAATAGGAATTAGTATATTATTATTAAATGTGTAATTATGATAATGTGTTCGAAGGGCGAAACTGTTATTACGCCTTAAAAATAATAAATCGGCATAAATTAATTATAAATTGATTACATAATTATAAAAAATAAAAGCAATTTGATAACAAAATGTTGTTTTGAAACAAGGTTACACAATTTACAGACTTTTTAGTATGATGAAAATGAAATAAGAAATATTCCGAGAAAAGCCTGTTAAGTGGAACGAAAAGACCTTTAAAGTAATGCCTGTAATAAAGATAATTTATTTGTCCCAGGTGACAAAGGTGGTGATACCGTAAAGGTAGGAACTCGTGTTAGAAAGTCTTTGAAGAAATAAAACAATAATATTTATTACTCAAACAACAAATTCAAACAGCTTTATGGTTTCATTTTCTCTCGGTTTTTTTTTAATTATTGGCAAATGCTGACAAAAGGCATGCTGAATCGTTCTCAGCGAATTAGAGCAGGCTGGAATAAGTCAGTTTCTTGTACCATTTGTCTATTTTAGATTGCAAAATTATTAAAATGTTAGTTATAACCCGTGCTTAGTTGCCAAGAAAAAAAAAGCTTTAATCTACCTATTTCAAATACAGTCTGTTTGAATACATTATAAGTAGATAAAAATTTGAAAAGATTGTTTTAAAATTTTGCTAAGTTTATAAACACATCTAACAGTTCTGATGAAGGCCTACCGGTTTCGCTTGGATCAAGCTTCGTCGGGGCATATATAATAACTAAAGAAAAATACATAGTTAACAGGTATATATATAGGTACAAAATTAATGATAGAGTGAGACAGTTTATAATAGAAAGAAGGAAGAGAAAGAGCATATATTAGAGGGAGGCAACAATTAAAAGTACTAAATATATATTACAGATAATTGGTAAATAAACATGAATTGGTACATAATGGAAAGATAATGATGTGATGTTAGGGGCAGACAAAGATCCTATATTGAATTTATATATGAAAGGGACATATTACATTATTATTGGAAAATAACCTACTTGGATACATAACAATTAAGTGGGTGAGTTAGGGAACAAAAAACAGAGTGATTCGTAGCTTCAAATGAGGGTGAAGGTGACAATTGATGGGAAAAAGGTGGATTTAGAGGAAACATTTTTAAAATAGGACTATAGGATCTTTGTCTGCCCCCAACATTACATCATTATATTTCCATTATGTACACTTGTTTATTTATCAATTGTTTGTAATATATATTTAATACTTTCAATTGTTGCCTCCCTCTAATATATGCTTTTTCTCTTTCTTCTTTGAATTATATACTGTCTCACTCTATCATTAATTTTTGTACCTATATATATATATATATATATAAATACCTGTTAACTCTGTATTTTTCTTTAGTTATTATTTGTGCCCTGACGAAGCTTGATCCAAGCAAAACCGGTAAGCCTGCATCATAATAAATTTTGTGGTTTTAAAACTAAGTATTCTTTTATTATTAAGATAATGTATAACCACCATGTGATTGCTTCTTGCGTTTTTGTACCTGTTACCTACTATTGATCTGGCAATATTGTAAAACTTTGTGTATGTTTGGTAGACGTTAAATCGATTAGATCAAAATGTGAATTGAACGTAGATCGATAAATGGTCTTTCTAAATGGTTGAATATTCGCTGCTATATTTTTATTAAAACAGAAATAATTCATTAAAACTACCATTCAGAATTGAAATGTTGCACTAACCTTGATGATTGATCAAATATTAAAAAGCAGGTACTTCCTAAGCCTTCACCTATCCTATCTCCCGCACCCCTACTTCCCTCAGCATTATAACATACCCCAACATTGGTGATACCATAGTCTTAGTTCAACTGATCAGCCATTTAGGACTCGTTTGCGGTAATCAGAAATCGTTGTATAACCTTTCTGAATAAATGCAACAAATTAGAATTAATTTAGTGCTGATCACAGTAAACAAAAAGCTTTGGAATGTTGCGATTAGGGCGTACACATTCAGCAAGCTTTTTATCCACGTGAACAATGCGGCATTCTTCCTTTACATTACGTCTTTAAAATGAACTATCCTCTGATTTTAGGTGTGTTCTCTCAAATGCTACCTTCAAGGTTACATTTATGAGACATTAGCTGTTCCCACCAGCTTAGTACTTCGCTGCTACCTACCTATTACCTAAACAACCCTTCCCCGCTTCGAGACTACATTAAAATCTGCTTAATTTCACTACCACTGTAAGTCTGGTCGGTCGGAAGAAATTTGCCATCAAGTGATAAGCCTACCTTCATACGACAATTTTAAATAAGGCAAAACTTAAATAAATAAACAAACATAATGTTTTTCGAATAGTTATATAATATTTAAAATGTCACTGATATTGGTTGTGATAATAATAGAAATGAACGTAATAGAAACAAGGTACGAAAAAAAAGTTCTTTTGAATTTGAAATTTTTCAAAAACATTTTTTAAACATTCAATATATTATTGTAATAATGTATTCAAATAAGTCACTCATTCAAGACATAATCGCCAAAAAAAACAGAGCTCTGAATGAGATATCGACATATTCGCTGTCGATGGAACCATCTTACAACGGCCATATAATCTGCTTATAGTATACATTATCGTAATAAAAAAATGTTAATATCATTTAATAATAGTTGCACTCCGAACGTTCTATCCGTGGACTATTATTTACTGAAGACATCGATCTTCCGCAGCGATACCGAAGGATTTTTCCGTTATCTAGCCGATTCCAAATGCTATTTAATTATTACTTCCATTTCCCTACTTTAAAACGTAAAAAATGACACTCTTAAACTCTTTTTGTTTAATAATATTTTGTCATCTGTATTTCGTTCGATAATATTTCACATCGAATCCCGGTATCCCTGTACCTATGGTAATTTTAGTGCAATATCCCTTACGGATATAATCTGAAATATCCCTTACGTTGGTAAAACAATAAAATGCAAATTTAACCCAATTTCTAGATCGATTTTGTTTTAATGTATTCCCTTATCTCTTTAAAACAAAAAACATTCTTTGACATTTTACTATCAAAGCGGGGAGGCAAATATACGTACATTTTCAAAAAAATCTGTCTTTATGAATCGCTTCCTTTTTTAATAAAAAACTGTTAAATTACATATAATGATTCCAAATCAGTCGAAAGTACTATTTTTATTAAAAACGTTATAGAAATAAAGTATCAATAAAATTTTAAGAAACCAGCTTCATTTTAGTGACAGCTACTAAAAAGTTTTTTTTTGCACAAGAGCTCTTTTATTTGCACTGTGTACAACTGCGGCAACGATCTCCGTGGTTTAGCGGTTAAAATCCTTACTAAAACAAAACAAAGATGGCGGGTTGAAATCCCGGCATGAACAAATATTTATTATTCAATTTATTTGTGTTATATCATTTTCAATGAATACAAAAAATTGTATACAAAGTATATTTGCAGCATGTGCCAGAGGGGTAGATACTACCATCTTCACCCTGGTGAAACACCACCATTCAGAAAGGAAAAGTTGCTTGAAATGGCTTTAGTTACTTAATCTTCACCAACTCCTTCCCTTCTCCACTTCTGACAGCCTTTTGGGAACAGTCGGGAGCAGTTGGGACTCTTGTGCGGTATTCTCACTAAAAAATCTTCACCCGGTTGAACAAGATTGTAAGGCGGGTTAAAGAAGGAGCTGTGGTAGATATTTGATGCTCTAATCAGTTTCTTGATAAGCCGGCGCGCAGCGTATCAATGCTACTAGTTCGTCCTAACAGGCTCTATTGAAACATCTGTGAAAAAGACTCAGCACACCCCACGTCTCGTCTATGCATTAGAAAAGCAAACTGATCCATTAACATTTAATTTTAAATCAGTTGAACCGCGCGCCTTTGCATCTTTAACTATTTCCGGGATCCAGCCTAGAGGCGGCTTCTAAATTCAATATAGATTTTTGAGATCTTGAGTAAGGTATCAGGTACTTGACGTAATTGAAACTAAACTAAAATTAATTAACTAAAAACATTTTTGATTTCAACTTTCTATGGTTTCGATGGCAAGAGTAGTTGAAACATAAATCATCTATCTCAGTGATTCCCAAAGATGACTGTACCGCCGTGAGGGGGCGCTGGGGGCGTCAGGGCGGATGGGGGTACAAGGTAAAATCTGTGCGGAATGTTTACAGTTCATTGAACCATAACCATTCTGCAGTAAGTTTTATTTTGTGAGTGAAATTGAAAATGCATTTAATTTATACATTATTCTACATATATAGGGTACAGCTGAAAAATAAGTGATAATTTATTTTTTTAACTAACTAACTAACCATCACGCCGTTTCCCCGCAGGGGTAGGCAGATAGGACGGACCGCCATACAATTCTGTCTTGGCACACACTTCTTGCTTCATTTACATTCATACATCGTCTCATACATACTCTTCTGTTATTCTGACTCTTCACATGACCCGATTCAAGTATTTGATTTACTTGATCGTGCCATGTTTTTTAATAAAAGCTATTAAGCCAAATATGTACAGCAACTACCTACGGACCTCTTCGCAAAGGATGATTTATGTTGAAAAGGGAGTCGGTCGGTTACCCGTTGTGATTATCAACCTTGAGCCGTCCGACTGCTAGTAAAGTGACCTACCCACTAGGCTATCTACCACCTTTAGAAGCATACATTTCATCAAGATATTTTTGTTTACTACTTAATAGGTTCAAGTCAATTATTGCATTCTTACATGTGACAACTGTTTCGCTTTCCAAAGGTATTGTCGATTTTATTCAGACGGAAAAGCTACCCGTAAAAATAGCAAGCCTAGCAAAGTTTCAAACTCTATTTACAAAATATTTATTGTTTATTCAAATTTAGAACACAAATAAAAAAATGATTATCTAAATAGAATTATTTTACTAAAATTCTGAGAGTTTGTGGTTTAAGTTCGCTAGGTTTATATTTGGTTTTATTTATTATCTGTCTGAAGGTAATTTCATACGAAAGGGAAATCTTACAAAATAACTCAAATATCACCATCTAACTACTAATATCAGTAAGAATAAAATGACTATTCAGTTTCAAATCGCCTCTTCATAATGGCTTCGCCGTGATTATGGATTGTATCAATTCGTCAGCACGGTTTATCCTTTTGATGCTTTAAAGGAACTAGTGGCGGCTCGTGACTTTTTAGTTTGCCAGAGTTTACGACGTTATTGATGTTTTTGTAGCTGAAATAAAAAAAATTATATCAATATTTTTGTATGAAGTTTTTTGGCAAACTGATGCAAATACACCAAAACTGAAGAATCCTGAAAGTGTTCATACAATATACATCTTAATACAATATAAAAATATGTTTTCTTAAACACTACATTATTGAACATATTATTCTCAACTAGTTTCAGTTCAGCCTGATCCTTCATAGAGTCCTCTTTTGACTTATGTTTTGACGGCGAAAAATTGGAGAATTCAAAGCACTATAGCTGACGATGGAAATTAATTTGATCTAGAAATTGCTGACAAAAAAACATTTCATGTTTCATAACTCTTAAGCTCACCGTTCGAGGGTTTCTGTTATGGCAAACGGTGTTCTGTGGTTAAAATGTTAGGATTTCGGTCTGGATGTTGGCAAATCTCATACACTAACCTCTGTCTGGCCAGTTTGCGAATGGAAATTAAGGTTCGTGTAGTTTGGGAATATCTTTTTTTTTTCAAACAGATTTCCGCTTTGTAAAAAATATTGTGATTGGATGTATGGATACTCCTAGTTGTAAAAATAATAAAATCAATTGTTCGTAGAACATTATTAGAAGAAATTCTGGTTACTCCAATATTTGATAGCAATTATCTCATTAGCAGTTAGCAGTAAAGTTATTTAACGTTTGTTACACGAATATTTTATGATAATTATAAGTCATTTGATTTAGTCTCAAATAATAATTAACTTAATTAATGAAACGGAGTGATTAAAAGGTGGGTAGAATATGAAACGAATATTTGTTATATTTAATACAAAAAGTTTTTGTGTTGTCCCGTATGGCCTAACTACAGTTTATTTTTTGTAATGGTTTTGAGCAACAAAAGAGCTGTCACTAAAAATAAAAACAAAACAAAAAACTAGCAAAAATTGAAAATAATAAATAATAATGTTAAATTTGATCAAACAAAACTATTAAGAAATATATTATTTCATTAACCGAAAATAAAACTATTAATTTTATTTATAGTCTTACAGTTTGTAATAGCACCAGAAGGTGACATACCTATCACGAATTATTGTTCATCTACCATCTTATTAATATTTATATATTAATATTAAGTTTGAATTCCACATTTTTATTTCATACTAAAAAAAATAATGGAACCTGTTTGATTAAAAATATACGCAAACTACAAATTCCATTGAAGTTTTAGAGAATAAATAAAAAATATCAATGTTTGTTCAACGGGATATTCGATCCGACAAAATTTGGAAAGAAAAACCTTTGTTTTCAACACTTACCCTTACCATTCTCACCCCCTTTCGTTTCCACAAAATCCCTCGATCTCTACAAAAAATCAAATATAATTAGCAAAATGGTACTTCCATTTGAATAGAACACTTAAGGTTGGCTCTTGCGCTAAATGAAATGACTCAATATACAATAATCAAGTAAGTAGTTGCCTACAAAGATAAGTTATCATTACGGTCATGTATAAATGTTAAACGTTATACGTAAACATTACGTGTGCAGATCACCGGGTAGGAATAAAGAGCTACAGAGCAATGACATGAATTGAGAAGGCCCTATGGTTTCCCCATTCCATGCGTTACACTTTACTTTTGTACGGACGCATGATCACAGCTCTTCTCTAATCTAATGACCTATAGCCCTTCTCTAAACACTGGTTAAATAGCACAACCGTGTGAGAAATACTCGGCCATCTCCTTTAAAGTATGAGCAAGATTGTCGAAGTCAACAAGCCTTACCATAATGGCGTAATGATATGTATTTTTTTAAAATTTATTTAGTATTGTACTTTGTGTGGGTAGAAAATTCTTTTGAGATTATTCATGGTAAAATTTTTTCTCGAAATTTCAACGATTTAACGTACTTTGCAGATAAAAATGCTTGATTTGCCCACGGAAAAAAAAATCTTTTTGTATGGATTAAAAAATATGTACATGGTAAAGAAAAAAAAAACATTTAACCTAAATTATCAACAAATAACAGTGTGCGTTTTAGCTTCCTTCGAGGTCTCTTCTGAAGAGTTCCATAGAATGCCTCTCCATTTGCGAAGCATATAGCGGCACCTCTAGTCTTGTCAACTTTTGAATTCAAGTGATTTATTGTCAAGGCCAGCCCAGAGTGAGAAATTTAGTTTATAAATACTTCTGTAATGCTGGCAATTTACGAGTTCGAGGAAATTTTCCAAATTTTCAGAATATTTTCACTTCCTTAACCGAACTTATCTTTGAAAACTAATTCACGATCGTGATAATTTAATACGCCCACTGAAGAATATGTTTTTTTGTCCAAATCCAACTTTTTATTATTTTGTGAAAAGTCTGGAAACCCTTTTAGGGAACAAAAGCTTTTTTATGAGACGAAAAATTGACATGAATTGGAATTTAATCTGGAAAAGTTATTAATTGAAAGTCGATATACCTGCCGCTGAAAGCTCCGTTGCAACTCACCCACACGCGTTGTTTTCTGAGAGGTTACAACGGTGCTATCGGCGGTATTCTTACAGCTAATATTTTAGCTATTTTTTTATTTATAGTTTTTGTGTTCAATTTGTAGAACTCCATTTTAATTTTTATATAATTTAATTGAATTAAATTTAATATTATTATTATTGAGTTCTACTATTTTCAATTTTTTTATTTTTAGTGACAGCTGTTTCGGCGTTTAAGGCCATTGTCAAACTTGACAATGACAATGGCCTTAAACGCCGAAACAGCTGTCACTAAAAATAAAAAACTGAAAATAGCAGAACTCAATAATAATAATATTAAATTTAATTCAATTAAATTGTATTTAAAAAAAAAAATAAAAATTAATAAATAAATATATATATATTTTAGCTGTTTGTGTGATTTTACGTTCATGCTCGTAATTTAAAAATATTTCTAGTTTATTTTTTGGCTATCGAAATTTAAAAAAACTTCATTATTTGATAAATTCATCAATTCTCTAATTAAAATTATAAGCCTTTTTATATTTACTTACTAAAAATACAAATCAAAAAGATTGATATATAGTTCAATATTATTGTTCTGTTAATCACACATCAATTGCGTATTTTTTAAAAAGAAAGACAAACCTTTCCGGGTTACAAATAACCTGATTATATTTTAAAAACTTCCACTACTTCCGCAAAAAGCTGAAAATTTTACTTGTGCAACGATGGAGGACTTAGCTAGCAGAGACGCATTTGTATACATGGCTACTAACCGGTCAATATATTTCGTACTTTCAATTTTCATTGATATTTCGACTATCTAAGAAAGATTCGAGCAATTTTAAAGAAACATTTTTACTTTATAGTCAACATCCACCGAATGGATAATTGTAGACACCTACGTACTACAAGTACGTACGGAGGTACGTACCAGTGTCACCTTTAAAAAATAGAACCGTAGAAGTTAATAGAAAATTATGAAATTAAAAGTAATATTTTTTTAAATCCCTACCTACCTAATAAAGTTCCTACCCATAGTGTATTTTTACCTACATTATTCTATATTTGAAATTGGCGGATTATAGCATATTTTTTCTCGGCACGTCAAGTTAAATCCCGTGATTTTTCACGGGTAAGGATTAGTTGTATATAATTTCTATATAAACGTAAAAATATTTCTTTAGATATACAAAACGTTGCGTGTAGAAAATATCATATTACCCAACGAAAATATTTGGGAAAAAACTGTAGTTAAATTTCATTAACATTGTGGATATTTGTGGCTTGCATATTGATTTTTCTTTATATAGTTTGAGATAGAGGGAGGCTAAAGTTAGGCGAGGCAACACTCGCGGTCTTAACAAACGTTAGCTTCAAGACTAATACTGTGACACACCTTGAAATACAAATAATAATATTTTACACTGATATAGAAAATACTAGGTTAGCCCATCGCTAGTCAGATATTCAAATGGACATTGAAAACAAATAACAAAAAAAACGACACAAAAATTCAGTCCGTGGAACTTGTTTTACTCCTTTAATTTTTTAATTTGGTTTTATTGTTTCCGTTTCTTTTTACGTATTTTTTTTAGTTTGTTTTTGTATTTTGTATAAATGAGGTTTTTATTTCATTATTATCGCATGTTATATTAACTACATGGGCTTTATTGCATTTGACAACCCTAACGAGTATCCAGGAATAAAAATTATTGTCTAATGATATTAAAAAAGTAACTTTGTTAAGACCACACATTTTATTTAAATTTTGATGACCAACTGGTTTCGCCTAGCCTAAGCATCATCAGGGTACAAAATAAAAACAAACAAAAAACACATAGAGTGCCTGTTCAAAAGAAAAGGTGAATTTTGAATTTTCGCGGGCTGTGTAGATTCGATTATCGATTTTTTTTTTGTTATGTTGGTACATATATGTTTATCATATGTTAGCATTATCAGCCATTTTGGATTAGTGGTTTTTTTTTGACAACTGGAAAAGTTAGTCAAGTTTCTGTGTTCTTCGATTTTTTACTTTTGAAAAAAATTGATCAAAGAATATGTATTAAATTTTGCGTTAAAAATGGAATAAAGTGCTCCAAAGCACTTAAAATGTTGACTGTGGCATTCGGCGAGTATATTTTGTCTCAAAAAATGTTCATAAGTGGTACAAGCGCTTTACAAAAGGCCGAGAAGATGTTAATGACGATGAGCGTCCTGCAGTTGCAACCACGTCAACAAATGAAGAAAACATCGAAACAGTGAAGAAAATGGTTTTGGAAAATCTTCGAATCACTATTAGGGAAGTTGCAGAGGATGTTGGCATATCAATCGGCTCATGCCATGCAATTTTCTCGGATGTTTTGTGCATGAAACGTGTGGCAGCGAAGTTTGTTCCGAAATTGATAAATTTTGAGCAAAAGTAACGTCGCATTAGTATCGCTCAGGAGTTGTTGAATGACGTCAACGACGATCCAGATTTGCTCAAAAGGGTCATAACTGGTGATGAAACGTGGGTATATGGTTATGACGTTGAAACCAAGGCCGAATCATCCCAATGGAAGCGGCCAGACGAGCCAAACCGAAAAAAGCACGCCAAGTTCGATCAAATGTGAAGGTTTTGCTCACTGTTTTCTTCGATTACAATGGCGTGGTACATCATGAGTTATTGCCAACAGGTCGTACAGTTAATAAGGAATACAACAAGGAAGTTATGCAACGTTTGCGTGAAGCAATAGGGTCAAACGATCGGAATTGTGGAAAAATAAATCATGGATTTTGTATCACGATAATCCACCAGCTCACACATCAATGCTTGTTCGTGATTATTTGGCCAAAAACAACACCGTTATCATGCCTCATCCACCGTATTCACCAGATTTGGCTCCCTGCGACTTTTTCCTATTCCCGAAACTGAAGAGACCAATGAAAGTAAAGCGTTTTGCCACAATTGATGAGATAAAGTCAGAATCGAAGAACGAGCTGATGGCCATACCGAAAAGCGCATTCCAGAAGTGCTTCGAGGGTTGGAAGAAGCGCTGGCATAAATGCATTATATCTGAGGGGGATTACTTTGAAGGGGACAAAATGGATATTGATGAATAAATAAACACTTTTCGAAAAAAATCGAAATTCACCGTTTGTTTTGAACAAACCGTACATACAGAGATATGATGATGCTTACGCTAAGCGAAACCGGTCGGTCATAAACATAATATAATGTCTGTGGTCTTATGCAAAGTTATTATTTCATTTTCATTACATATATTTTATTTTGTTTATAGTGAATACCGCACAAGAGTCCCAACTTCTCTTTAACCGTCTAGAGCTAGTGAGACTATGGCATCCCCAATTGAGGTATATTGTAAGGCTGAAGATAGTGAGGACGGGAAGGAGATGGGAAAGAGGATGGTTGAGAAGTACCTGGCTATTTAGATCTGGTCACCAAACACGGCTAAAGCCATTTCAAGCAACGTTTCGATTCTGAATGGTGGTCTTTTACTAGGGCGATACAATGAGTATCTACCGCTCTGGAACGTGTCACAAATAAAATTTATATTATTTTATATCAATTAAATGTGTTATGTCACATATTAATTTAATAAAAGTTATTGGCGCACGCCAAGTTTGAGCCCGCGACCTTCAGATTCATAGTCGAGCGTCTTACCACTCGACCATGGAGGCCACATATATATGTCAAACCCCAAAGTGATTCCTTTCTACGAAAATACAATACATTTTTAAAATTAATATCCCTCTTTTTCTTTTTCATGTTGGCAGTTCTGAAAATAGTAGCCATGAAATAAACAAAAACTCACTTTTATTACAAAGAAACTTTCCTTAGTAATTAATTAAAGGCAACCTTCCCCTAAAAGCCTTTCTTGGATTAAAGGGGAGCTTTTAATGGAAGGTGATGACTGGAATAACTGCCCTTAACTCATTACCTTAAGATCAACAAGAGATACCATATACAAATACGAAGAGAGTAATAAACAAAAATTACCTGGCGACCTTGAATCTATTGAATGACCCTTAAAGTGTTGTCTATTGATCATAGTTACTCGTGTAGAGACATTAGATTCTTTGGGAAGAATTTTAAATGCAAAACGAATTAATACTTAATAACGTTGTATATGACCGCGAATATTTCGTTTATTTATTTATTTATAAATTAGCTGACTAAAGTCCAATTACAAAAATACATATAAAACACGAAAAAGAGTAACAGAGATGGAATAGCATATACATTAAAATAAATGAAGCGATGACAAAAATAAGGCAAAATAAACATAGGAGAGAACATTCAAGCCATGGTCTAGTCAAAGTTTTGGTAGAGTCGTAAAGAATGACAAAAATCATTTAGACTGCTACCAAAAATTTCAAGACCATGGCTTGAGTTAACAAGTCTTGACATTCTGGACATTGGATAATTATACCCATAATTAGTATTGTGATGATTGAGAAACAGCAATTCATTCTTTCTGAGTCTACGACAAGGAATGTTGAACTGGATAAGTTGCAACATAGAAGGTGAGTCAATAAAACAATTAATGATTTTGTAAATGAAAATTAAATCGAAGTCTTTCCTGCGCTTTTCTAATGAAGACATTTTTAATAATTGTTCAATTTCATCATACGAATAATCGCCTCTTTCTCGCCCCAATCTCCATGCAATACCGCGTAAGAAGCGATGTTGTACGGATTCAATATGATGAATATGAACGGTAACAAAAAATATAAAATGTGCGGTTATATTAACATTCAGAGAGAGAACAATTATAAAACCAAATAACTGTACAATGAGAAAACAATAATATTTGAATTGTAACAAAGAAACAGAGAGAAAGAGACACATTATATGAAATGAAAGAGGCAAAAGGTCAACTGAGAAGGTGAAAAAATAATAATGAGAAATCGTATAAGTTTACTTTATTTATTTATTTTTTATATGAATACCGCACAAGAGTTTCAACTGCTCCCAACCGTTTAGAGCCAGTGAGACTATGGCATCCCTAAATAGAGCATGTTGTGAGGCTGAAGGTAGTGGAGAGGAGAAGGAGATTGGGAAGAGGATTGGTTGGGAAGTACCTGTCTATTCAGATCTAGTCACCAAATACGGCTAAAGCCATTTCAAGCAACGTTTCGATTCTGAATGGCGGTCTTTCACCAGGGCGATACTTGGAGTATCTACCACTCTGAAAATATACTCAATATTGGACTGCTGGATAAATTTACCTGCTTATTAAGAATATGGCTTTTAATTTTAATGGCTTTCTTCATTTCTAGTGCTTCCAAATTATTTAATCTGTTGCCATGACCATGTTTGTGAAGAATTTGAGCACCGGTGCTTTTATTGAAGGTATGAGAAGGTTTTTATCAATAAGAAAACAAAATATTTCTTTGTGTAAAGCTGTCAAAACTCTCGAACGTCATGAAATATACACATTTTTTTTCTTTTGAATCGCTTATTTTTAGCTCCCTGCGCAATATCTATCATGAGTTTTGATGTTTTGAAATAATCATTCAGCAGTAAAAAAAATTAGATGGGACGCCAATGATTTTTATTCTTATGCAAATGCCGCACATGAGTCCCACCTGCCCGGAACTAGTGAGACTATGGGATTTCCAATTTGGATGTGTTGAGAGGCTTCAGACAATGATAAGAGAAAAGGAAGGTTGGGAAATAGCCACCTGGATATTCAGATCTGGTCACTAAACACGGCTGAAGCCACTTCTAGCAATGTTTAGATACTGAATGTGCACGGGGACGTTTTCCTGCGTTTATCGTTGACCATATTTTACATATTTTCACAACTCAGCACAAATTTTCTTCAGCCGCAACATATTTTCCTACATGTATGCATTTCAAATATCAACTTGACGACCGAAAAATCAAAATCCAGAATTTTTGTGAAATGAAGCAATAACTTTGTATAAGACCGCAGAAAGTATTTTATTTTTTATGACCGACCGGTTTCGCTTAGCCTAAGCATCATCAGAGTATAAAATTAAACTTAACAAAAAAATACAAAGTGTGAGTTTATATACAGGTATACATATACAGAGGGAGAACACAATAAAAGATAAAAATAAGAGAACAGTGAGAATAAAAAGAATAATTTTTTAAACAATAACAAAGGAACAGAGAGATAGAGACAGATAATATGAATTGAAAGAGGCAATTTTTGTTTAGGAAACTAGTATTTATTATCGGAATGTAATTTGACGATAACATGAATTGAAAGAGGTAATTTGTGTTTGGGAAACTAGTATTTACTATCGGAATGCGATTTGACGATAATATGAATTAGAGGGGTAATTTGTGTTTAGGAAACTAGTATTTACTATTGGAATGTGATGTTACGGTAATATGAATTGAAAGAGGTAATTTTCGTTTAGGAAACTAGTATTTACTATCGGAAAGTGATGTTACGGTAATATGAATTGAAAGAGGTAATTTTCGTTTAGGAAACTAGTATTTACTATCGGAATACGATTTGACGATAATATGAATTAAAGGGGTAATTTGTGTTTAGGAAACTAGTATTTACTATCGGAATGTGATGTTACGGTAATATGAATTGAAAGAGGTAATTTTCGTTTAGGAAACTAGTATTTACTATCGGAATGTGATATGACGATAATATGAATTGAAAGAGGCAATTAATGTTTAGGAAACTTGTATTTATTATTGGAATGTGATTTGACGGACATTTTTAAGAAATTTCTACTTGAGTTAGCTTGCTTGACGCCATTCTACAAAGTAAAGAATTTTCTATGAAAATTTCCAATACATTTCCCATTTCTCGCTACATTCACCTTGATTACGTCACGCCGTTTTGTCCCTCCCAATCTCAATTTTTTAATCAAACCTGCACACCTGTACAGGCACGGTGTTCAGAAGGTCAAAATAATATCTCTTTGCCATTGAAATTCTAAGGTGTTTCATTTTATCTCCCAAAAAACACCCTCGACGTGTCGATTGACTTGCTGACAAAAAATAAAGATAGGGAATATTGTGATGACTGTTTACGTATTAAATGGGATCGATCTTTGAAACCATTTTGAATATTTTGGGGAAAATCGTGAGATACTGTCCACCGAATGACTTATTGTCTGTTAGATATCACTGAATTTCAGGGAAAATAATGAATACTGTAACTAACTAAGGTCAATTATTATAAACTCCTTACCCCTGGTGTGCGCTATAGATCTTTGAGACATGCTAATTATTTTTCTCTATTTTATTATGTTGTGTTCCTTTCTTTTATTTTGTTTGTGTTTTTCACTTTTTTATGATGTAAAATTTTTATTTGGCTTACTCTCAATATGCTGTTTGATAAAATTATTTTCACTATATTTATCATTATTGTTGTTTTTACAATTATTGTTTTTCCATTTTTGTTAAAAACATATATTATTGGCGGAAACTTCACTAGTGAATACAACATGCTTATAACTTTATTTATCAAAATATGAATAAAACGTTTGTTCATATTTTTGACTATGTTTTTCTAAATAAAATAAAAAATAACTAACCATCACACCATTTCTCCGGAGGGATAGGCAGAGAAAATAGACCGCCACACAACAAAAAGATGCCAATAAATATTCATGCATCGTCGCATAGTACTCTTTTGATATTCTGACACTTGACATGAGCAGACTCAAGCATTTGATTTACTTTATCGTACCATGTCTTCCTCCGGCATCCCCGAATTCTTCTACCATTACCATTCACTTTCACGTCATATATTCTCATGGAGCTTCTTTCTGCGTTCATCCGCTCCACGTGCCTAAAACCATATAACCGTCCCTTTGTTAATCCTGTTCACTGCGCCAGCCTTGTATTCTTTCCTGATCTCCACATTTGTAAAACGGTCATACATGATTTCTACAAATACGCCTCATGGATCTCGCTTCTACAGCATTCAGTCTAATGTCATTCTTCCTCTGCCAGAACCATGCCTTGGATTTGGCCTCAGGGTTGGAATTACGACTCCATTGTGGACTGCTGGCCTTTCGTGGAAAACTTTTTATTACAGACTACCGCATTTACTCCTACGTTAATTTAGTTTCCTACCTTTACCCTTCTTCCAATATCCTTACCACCCTTTCCATCTCTCGTAAAAATATGTCCCAAATACACAAACTCATCCACTTGCTCCAAGTATTCATCGTTTCCAACAATATTATACAGCTTTTGGCAATCTCTCTTTCAAATACAAATACTTGCTTACGTTCGTAAGTATTGCATTATAATATTAAATTTATTTTTGCAGAGGTGTTCTGCGTGAGCCTTTGACAGTTTTAATTCAATTATTTTCGTGCGGTATCCAAGTAAAATTGAGACAGGTAAATGATGAAAGCATTCTGTATTCGAGTGGATGTTTAAAATAATTTATGTTTAAGGTTATGTTTTATTTTTTAATGGTTTCTTTTTATCTCATTTTCAGTGTTTTTGAGGGCTGAATTTTTTGTATTAATTTATCAAAAAATTTATTGTTTCTTTTTTTTTTTTTATTTATGGTTTTTAAGTTTATTTTGTAGAACTACATTTTAATTTTTAGGTTTTTAAGTTTATTTTTTAGAACTCCATTTTAATTTTTAGGTTTTTAAATTTTATTCAAACAATAATTATTATTATTTTAATTTAAAAAAAAAAAACAATTTTTAGTTAAAAGCTCTGCGATGTAATTATTTTTACGCGTGACAGCTGTTTCGCCTTCTGATGGCATTTTTGATAAGGCATAATAATTATTGTTTAAATAAAATTAAAAAACCTAAAAATTGTATTGTTTCTTTTCACGCAAGGGCCGATTCGCCGTCCGGAGGCATTTTAAGGGTTTGGACTTTATAGCATTCTAATTATTACGAAACCTTTGTTTGAATATGTGCTTCTCCATGCGTAAGTATTGGAAATATAAAATAAAATAATATTGATAAAAATTTGGAGAGTAAAAATATAAATTAAAGGAGATTAAATGTTTCGACAAAAACATGAGGTTGTCTGTTTTTACAAGAAATCCAAGTTATTTTCATATGGTCACGAGTGTATTTTGCTTATCGACGGTTAAAGGAGATTAAAGAATGCACCAAGAAAGATGAAGGAGGGAGACGGATCTTCATACGATTTGCTAATAATACTAACCCAATGCCGCAGACCGCAACATACGGAAAATAAATATTGGGTACTGAATTAGATTGGACTATCGTTGCGCAGAATGGTACTAACCAACAAACTGGAAGAAACTAAATTTTTCGTTAGGTTCATCGCGATATTATATCGTCGCTGGAAAGGCAAAAGGGCCTAAGCGACACTTTGGGTAAAAAAATAGTTAAATATGCAGTTTTGATAAGTTTTTTTTTCTGCATCGAATGCTCTGACTCTCGTTTGATTCTGAAGACTTTTGTGTCCCTTCAGCCATCAAAAATGTATTTACCATTTAGGAGAAGGTTTGACACAAGTTTCATGGTTTTTAAACTTTTTGTCGCTTCAGATAACTCAGTGAGAGCATTGGGTTACCTGAGTTAACTTTTTTTTCAAATCCAACCAGGTACTGAAGACTTGAATTTTATTGTAAAACAACAAAAAAAACATAAGAGTGCTCTGGTGTAAGCTTCCCGAAATGGCGCTTCAGCCCTTTTATCATTCCGTTGACGATATGTTTTTATTTATTACATTAAAAAATTAATAGCCAGACATAAATTTTCGCTGTTGAATGAGCAATTTACAATTTTTCGAATTATCAAACTATAAAATACTTGTTTACTGAGGCGGGTAACGCATATGTACGAGAAAATAATAAACTTAACCATTGATATATTATCAATAATCTTCAACGAAAATACGAAACGTAAAAAAACCGACGGTAAAAAGGATCAGGTCGCGACCGAGACTCGAACTCGGAATTTTTACTGTATCTAGAAGTAGCGTCTCTGTCAATCGACCTACCGAAACCTTATTGGAAACCTTTATTTTAATCGATCTCATACTTCCTTGAACATTTGCGACCTAAGTCATTTTTATTTTTATTTTTATTTTCTGGCTTTTTTCGTTTTATATTTTCTTTGAAAATGAATGATATTATTACAATGATTAAATATCAAATTTAAAAAAAAACAGGACCTTAGATTTAATTCTAATATTAAAATAATAAACGCCCAAGTTGTCAGTAACGAAAAAAAATGAGAAAATCATTGAATAATATCCATACATCAAGAAATCTAAGAATGCTTTGAAAACGTTTGGGATAAAACCAGCATAAAATTATATCTGTTTTAACATGGTGTTGATTTTTTATCAGTTATCACTATGAAGTAGATACTTTTTTAACAACTAAGGAGAGGTTACAAAATTGGTACGCAAAGTAAATCCCCAGAAATAACGCTAAAACATAAAAAAAATCGTATTAGATTGTACAAGTTTTTAGTAAATGTAAAAACAACAAATTTAATTAGCGAATCAGATGGCAAAAAATATTTTTAAGCACGGATTTAGTAACAAATAGTAATCTTCATTTTAAAAACATTGGATTAAAATGATTTTTTCACATTGCCTCTGTTCAGTTTTTAGGTTGACTTTATTCAGCAGAACGATGGTCATTATTAGATTCATAAATCAACAGCTCATTGGCAATGCTCAATATCGATGGTTTATTTATTTATGTTGATACGCTTGGGCCAGATGATAAACGAATCAATAATTAGTCAGAGATCAAAGCGGTGTGATAATTTTATGATTTCTTGTACCGCACACCGCAGAAATCATATCTTTTGCTAACAATACGTCATTTGAATTCCACGAAGTCAACTTTTTTATAGAGTATAGTAGACCACTAAATTTTCAATCAAAATACTGCCCACTGACTAGTTGAGCGTGTGATTATAATAGAGACTAAAGTGAATCACATTCTATTTCCATACTTTGAAGACTAATATAAGAAAATCTAAAACCTTTTAATGTTAAACACGTTTAATATCGTAACGCTGCCGGAAAGGTAAAAGGGCTGAAGCGCCATTTTAGGAAGTTTACATTAGAACACTTTAAAGTTTTTTTTGTTTACAATAAAAATTACAAGTCAATGCATCAGTACCTGGATGAATTTAAAAGAAAAAAGTTTACACAGGTAATTTGATGTTCTCACTGAGTTACCTGAAGCGACAAAAAGCCAAAAAAGGTCCCAAACTTATGTCACTTGAATCAAGCCTTCTCCCAAATGGTAAATATATTTTATATGGCTTGAGGACCTCAAATCATCAGAATCAAACGAGAGTATTCTCCGTAGAAAAAAGAACTGATCAAAACTGCATATTTAACTCATTTTTTACCAAAGTGTCGCTTAAGCCCTTTTGTCTTTCCAGCGACGATATTATGACTATGCTTAGGTTTACCTAAAAAGGCGTTATTCCACTTCTTTTTGCAAGCAAACTTAGGCCTAGTGGTTTGAATCACTGTCACATTTTACACTGTCGCAAATCGACGATTAGCGCCATTATGATTTTCACCATTTCAAATAATCGCCTCCGTCAACCACCGATTCTCAGCCCGTTTCAGCATTTGATCAAACTATGGTCAGGCGACAAGTATAAAAGCACAACTAATATGTTATCACTTGGGTCTAAATTTCCTTCCAAAAAATGTGGAATATTGCCTTTCGTCAAACACAGTCGATATGTACTTACTGTATAAGTGATAAAATCATGTTTTCCATTGTTTGATTACATTTCTGTTATAACAGCAAAAGGGAGCCAATTTCCCGGTGCTAAAAGTACTTTATACATTATGAAAACCCAGATTTACAGGGAATGCTGTGAATCTGAATGAACTGTGGGGGAAAGGAGATGGGAAAGTGCAAGGTTGGGAAGTGCCTGGCTATTCAGATCTGGTAACTAAACACGGCCAAAGCCATTTCAAGCAACGTTCCGTTTTTGCCACTTTGATCAAAACTTCGACTGGTATATACCTACTTGCGTACGTTTGATATCATGCATTGGTTAAGAAATCTGTTTTTATTTAATGAAAATGTAATTATAACTTTGTATAAGACCAAAGATTTTATTTTAATATTTATGACCGACCGGTTTCTTTTAGCTTAAGCATCATCAGGGTACAGCATTAAAATTAACAAAAAATACCAAGTGTGGGGTTATACCTGTATATACATACAGAGGAAGAACAAAATATAAAATAAAATAAGAGAACAATGAGAAAATAATATTAAAAAAAATATTATATCATTTTCATTAAATATGTCAAACCAAAGAGTGATTGCTTTCTACGAAAAGATTTTATATTTATATATATATAAAATATATATATGATTTAGGAATGGATATATTTATAATTTTTTCGCTTTAATTTTTTTCTTCTTTTGCGAGTATTGTTTTTTATCAACATTAATTCTACAAATTGGGCATTCGGCGTTTAAAGAGGTTAGTATAGATACAAAAGTTATTTTCCATTATCTGTTCAACAAACCTTGGAAAGGACCTTTTTCGTTTCTATGGAACGTCTACACTCCTGCAGGTCTTGGCTGTTCCCCTTCAGTTCCCTGTGCTAAAGCTGGGGTGTTTATCTTCCTACCATAAAGCCAACTAAATTTATGCCGACGGTTAAATATCTTTTACATCGAAATATCGTCACCGGAAAGGCGAAAGGGCTGAAGCGCCATTTTGGAAAGTTTACACCAAAGCACAGGTATTCGGTACCTGCTTGGATTAAAAAAAAAGTTAACTCAGGTAAATAAATGGTATCACTGAATTACCTGAAGCGACGAAAAGCTAAGAAGTTCCAAATTTGTGTCGCTTGAGTCAAGCCTTCACCCAAATGGTAAATACATAGCCTGTTCAAAAGAAAAGGTGAATTTTGAATTTTCGCGGGCTGTGTACATTCGATTATCTTTTTTTTTTTGTTATGTTGGTACACGTATGCTTATCATATGTTAGTATTATCAGCCATTTTGGATTAGTGGTTTGTTTTTCACAACTGGAAAGGTTAGTCACGTTTTGGAGTGTTCTTCGATTTTTTACTTTTGAAAAAAATGGATCAAAAAATAAAATCCATGATTTGTTTTTCCACAACTCCAGGACGCTCATCGTCATAAACATCTTCTCGGCCTTCTGTAAAGCGCTTGTACCACTTATAAACACTTTTTTGAGACAAAGTAGACTCGCCGAATGCCACAGTCAACATTTTAAGTGCGTTGGAGCACTTTATTCCATTTCTAACGCAAAATTCAATACAAATTCTTTGATCCATTTTTTTCAAACGTAAAAAATCGAAGAACACACAGAAACGCGACTTATCTTTCCAGTTGTCGAAAACAAACCACTAATCCAAAATGGCTGATAATGCTAACATATGATAAAAATTCGTGTACCAACATAACAAAAAAAACGATAATCGAATGCCCGCGAAAATTCAAAATTTACCTTTTCTTTTGAACAGGCCTCGTATATCTTAGGTGGCTGAAGGGCCACAAAACTCTTTAGAATCAAACAAGAGTCGGAGCATTCGATGCAAAAAAAAACTGATCAAAACTGCATCTTTAACTATTTTTTTTACCAAAATGCCGCTTAAGTCCTTTTGCCTTTCCAGCGACCATATCATAATGTGGAATAAAAACCTTTGTTTATGTATATTCGCTTCCCAGGATATGTGCACGGGATATAGGCTGATGCGTGCGATAGTTCGTCGAAATATTACTACAAAACAACACATTTATAGGTATTGTAACCAGAGTTGACTCAAACACAGTACTCACACAGATGCATTGCTTGCATGTGGCACGTTGCAAACTTGTTAATCCACTTCAGAAAAGAAAAGTCCAATGACATTTAAAAAAAGTTTATTTTTAATATTATGAAAAACAACATACTGTAAAGCTTTCAAATTCGATCAACTATACACTTGTAACCCTTTTCTAGCTAACAGCAATAAGTATGCATAAATATGACAAAATGCTGTTTTTCAGTGACGTTTGGCAAAGACATTATCCACAATTCGGTTTTATACTTTTTGTAGATCGACAGAGAAAAGTCTATTTTTTACCAGAAACTTCTCTATTAAACCGTATTAAAAATGTGGATATTAGGAAAGAATACAAGGCTGTTGTGAGCGTAATGAATAGGATCAAGAAAGGGACGCTTAGATGGTTTGGGCACGTAGAGCGTATGAACGAAGAAAGGAGTGTGAAAAGAAAATATGATGCGAAAGTGAATGGAAGAAATTCGAGGACGCACAAGAAAGACATGGCACGATCAAGTAAATCAAATACTTGAATCGGGTCATGTGAAGAGTCAGAATAACAGAAGAGTATGTATGAGACAATGTATGAATGTGGATGAAGCAAGGAGTGTGTGCCAAGACAGAGTTATATGGCGGTCTGTCCCGTCTGCCTACCCCTGCGGGGAGACGGCGTGATGGTTAGATAGTTAACTTCTCTATTAAACTTTTTACCTTAACGTATAATATTCCGTTCTCTTCGTTAGATTGTTCGAAGAATTTAGTAAACAGACAATTAATTAAATCAGATAGTTAAAGATAATGAATATTAGATTAGATAATCGTAGACTTTCTAAACCATCAAAGATATTCCACACTTCATTACACAATACGGCAATATTAATTTAAAAAAGTACATTCACTTGATAATATATTTATTGGATACTTACTCAGAACTCATCTACATGTTTCATTATTTCTACGATAGATATACCACGAACATTAAACGTAATAGTTTTAACCCAAAAGCTATCTACTCGTATAAGCGAATCTCTCTCAATATTTGACGAGTTAGTTCCGAATAATTTTGATCCGATAATAACGCGAACAAATTTATTACGTGTAAAACATGTATCTTATATTACTACCGTAGTCGTCAGATTGCTGAGTGGTTTTTTAAACTAGTTTGTCGAATTATCAAAAAGAGTTAATAAAATAGGTCAATATTTAGGTGAATTGAGGGGCTTAGAAGCAAAGGCAGCAATCTCCAAAAACGGTTCTGTAGCACTGTCAACTTTTGAATGATTACTATTAAGAAATGGAGAATGAAGTGTACAAAAATGTTAGTGCACATTAAACTAGGAACAATCTGAAACAATTATCTCTAAATTTATCAACATATTCCCAAAAGAAAAGTGCATTAAACGTTAAATCAACTTTCCAAGAAATAATTTAAAATGAAGGACATTGCTGCCTTTGCTTCTAAGCCCCTCAATGAAAGTTATTTTCTAGAACCTTATACTATAGTATTTTTTTCTCTTTTTTGGCAGAGGATTTTGAAAAAATACCAACACTTAACGAAAGAAAGTTACAATTTATTGCTTCTAGTTTTAGACAGATAATAGTATATCTGTTGTCACTTCAATCATATTGATCTATGATCATTTTAAAATTACTTATGTCATTAATTTTAAGTTCCTAGTTCTAAGTATTAGTTGCGAATCACTAGCAATAGGTTTTATTTATAAGCTTACGGACTATTGTCCCATTACAAAAAAAAACATAACACGAAATAAGAAAAATAAGTAACATAGAAAGAACAGCAACTACATAATATTATAATGAAGCAATGACAGACATTGGATAAAATATACATTAGAAAGAACATTCAAGTCAAAGCCAAGGTCAAGGCAAAGTTTTTATAAAGTCGTAAAGAATGACGAAATTCATTTAGACTGGTCCCAAAAAATTTCAAGACCATGGCTTGAGTTAACAAGTCTCGATATTCTGGATAGTGGATAATGATACCCATAAATAGTAGAGTGATGATTGAGGAACGGCAATTCATTTTTTATGAGTCTACGGCAAGGAATGTAAGATGTAAGTCACTAGTTATAAGTCTCATTAGTTACAATAGTTACTAGCTATAAGTCCCAATTGTAAGTCACTAGTTGAACATGTTAGTTACAAGTCTAAGTTAGATAAATTAATTTGCAAAACACCCTTGAAGTAATTTTCCCACGAAAACGGCGTTGAAAGAAACAAATTCATAATATCTGTCTCTTTCTCTTTGTTCTCTTGTTATAATTCAAATGTTATTTTATAATTTTCTCATTGTTCTTTTATATTTTTTAAATTTGGTTTTCCCTCTGTATGCTTATATAACCGCACACTTAGTATTTTTTGTTTAGTTTAATTTTGTACCATGATGATGCTTAGGCTAAGCGAAACCGGTCGGTTATAAAAATTAAAATAATTACCGTGGTCTTATACAAAGTAATTTTTTCATCTTTAAATATGTCAAACCACAAAGTGATTGCTTTCCACGAAAATACTTATATTTTTTAATATAGTATTTTTTTCGATTGTATTTTGCATGTAGAGTATATTGTGATTAATTTGAAAAATTATGATTCTTGTTATGGGATTATTTTATATTGCGTAATTTAGTAAAATATGAGACAACCTACTTTTCACATCTCTCTGTTTTTTGGGGATCAGTTTTTTAACGCTGTGTAAAATGTATTGTATTGCTTTGGATTTTTTTTTGCTATACTTCGCCACACTGACAACTGAATTAAGTTAACATTATTTGAAGATTGATGATTTCACACTAATAAATCATAAAGCTTTCAACGTTTTTAACAAATTTCTAAAACGCTTTACGCAGAAAAATAGAACGTAAACCTTAATAAATAAATTCATATCTTGTCGTATGTTTTGATATACATTTATGTTAATATATATATATGTATATATATATATTTTTTTTAAGTTGCGATAGTGTTCTACAAAATAACTATGAAAACCATAAATGTTTTTGAAACAGTACAGTTTCTGCAGTAAGTATTCAGGGTTCAGCTAAGATGCAGCCGAAGAGGAGCTGCTGCCCGGTGGGCAGGCACAAATTTATATTTGTCCCATAATACTAAATGAAGCCTTTTTCACCATGTTCAAAACCCAAACACAAAAAAGGTCAAGTGATACTTCGGTTAAAAATGAGTTAAATATGCAGTTTTTATCAGTTATTTTTCTGCATCGAATGCTCTACTTTTCGTTTGATGATTTTATGGATTCTTTCGTAATCCTCTGCTAACTATCTAAGGCTTATTAAAATACCCCTCGTAATGTCTATCTAACTAGTACTGCTCATTGGGACTTATTACTATCACCATCTGATGGTTGTATTTAATTGACTGAATTATTTAAAATATATTTAGCGTTTGAGAGAAGGCTTGACTCAAACGACACAAGTTTGGGACTTTTTTGCATTTTGTCGCTTCAGGTAACTCAATCCAACCAAGTGCTGAAAACTTACAAATAAATAAAACAAATTAAAGTGCGTTGTTGTAAGCTTCCCAAAATAGCACTTTTGTCTTTCCGGCGACGATGTGTAAGCGCAAAATATACTGTCATGTGATAATGTCATAGTGTATATTTATGAGAATGTAATATTCAACGAGATCGAGCTTGTTTCTTTTTATGTGCGTATTACCAAACAAGTGTCTCAACTTTCCGAAGCCAGTGGGACTATGGCATCCCCACTCTGTGGATTGTTGTGAGAATTAAGGCAATGGCTTCGATATGGGGAAGGTTAAATTTAAGAAGTACCTGGCTATTCTCTGAATCAGACTCGGCATAATCACTCTGTGCCACAAAGGTTGACTTCAAGGACATTACAAAGAAATGAATCATTAATTTACAAGTGTAAAGAATTCAATATAATTCGTTACTTTTTTCGCGTTATTCATAACGTTCTGAGAAATGTAATAAAAATCCTTCCTTATTTAATGATTTCGTAGAAGTTTCAAAGGCTAGCGGTAACCAAGCAACGGATAAAAAGCGGTATTAAAGTATAAAGGCTTCAAACGCTCACACTGCCAACAGAAACCTACTTAAATCAAAATATTCGCCTTTGGGAATAAGAAAAAACGTATCTGGGCACAATCCAAAATCTTTGACAAATCAATCCAAATACCAAATCTAATATATATTGGCTAAGATTGGTCTTATTCCTTGAATTCATAACTTTATAAATCTGAAAAAAAAAAGGTTTATTTTTTATAAATAGTTTAAATATTTTTTTGTTTTATTTACTTTGTATTCCTTTATTTTTAACACTGTGATAATTGCCAACTACTTTCGTATCCACCGTGTCGAGTTGTTAAGTTTTACAGCAAAGAAACTAATGATTTCTGCCATTATTGTGTATAATATAAACACATTTGTAAATGCCATAGATTATAATTGGTAATCAGTAATAAGATAGAACCTACTAATTAATTAAGATTTGTGACAAGTGGTGATATGTTCTGATAAAACAACTCATTTTGGCAACTACTAATTTACCATACACTTATTCAAAGTTTTAGTAACGCGACGGATTGGACAATTGACAGTCGCTAGGCTTAAAATAGAGTTTAGTGCGTCAATTAAGAAAATATGTTTGGCATAGTAATAAAAAGTAATGTTATTACTGCAATTTGGCAAGAAAGAAATATAATATTAAAATATAAAATGATAGCAGGATACAAGAAGCAATTGAAATAACCACATTTAAATGTTTGTGATTGTTTGGCATACTGATGTAGATATAAAAAAGCATTTTCATATTTTTTATTAAACAAATCTCGTTAAAAAAATAGAATTATATTCCTTTATTATTCCAAATGTTACATAAATATTTCAGTAAGCTCCCCTTTAACTTCTAGATAACAGTTTGTCAACAGGTTTTATCTTTAACAATCTATTGGATGCAGGCGAATTCTCCATGCTTTATGTTTAATATTTTCATTATTTTTTATCTTGTGTCTGTAACTGTGTTTTCTCCTAAATAAGTAATAATAAAAATAAAATCTACATAACTACACAGATATTTAAAGAAAAAAAGGATATTTTTTTATTATCAAAAAAATTATAAATAAAAACCAGAAAAAGGTAAATTAGTGCAAAAAATCGTTCTCACGTGACCATTACAATTTTGTAAAATTAATTTTGACAATCGATAAAAAGAACCATAAATTATTTAAAACCCGCAACGATCATACGAACGAGTCAAACCCTCTGCACACGGAGATGGGATTTTTGATTTTTCTTGAGATTTTCTGTTCAGTGCTTGGAACAAATCCAATCTATTGATTGACGATAAACTGCATTTGATATTGAATTTATTACAGCATTATTTTAGATCTGCATATCAAACCACTTGAATATCATAATTTAAGTGTACATTGCAAGCATTCCACGAGTCGATTCCAAAATTTGAAAACACCCAACAACGCAGACGAAAATAGTAAAATTGGGTGTAATGTTTATTTTGGTACATCCGCCGAATTGCAGGAACACAAATAGAAAATCTGTAAATTGAAAAAATTACGACCAGAATTAATTGTTTATACAACCCGGAATAGAAAATCGACGCAGGCGATTTATTTGCAAGCGACAATATTCAAAAATTCTCGACAACCATAAAGTTTCTCCTGCGTCGTTTACTTCGAAAGAAAAACGCGTGCATGTCGAAGACACGGAACTACAAAGGTTCTTTTAAAAAAAAATCACGCCATTAAACAGTTCGCCCCCTCTCTCCCACTTGGTCATTAAATAATATAAAAGTCGCATGTTGTTCCCGAAATTGCGTAGCTGTACCTACTGTAAAAACGTGAGAACTGTTGTCTACGCATTTGGCTTTAAGGCGTGTGTTGGTTCCTGTTTCAATTTCCACGTTTGTTTGAGAGTTGTCGGTCTTAGCGTAATGGTGTGTGATTTTGGTTGTAAAATTGGATAGACCCTGCAAAAATGGGATTAAAGCAAAAAGGGTTGGTTTTTTATATTAAAATGAATTTATTCGGAAAATACAGTATCTGTAATAAATGGAGCTTACTCGGGGGAACTTTTAGCACTCTCGTGCATCAGCAATAGACAATGACGAAACATTTGTTTACTGTTGATGTTTGTAGGTTATCACAGGTTATGGGTTCAAACCCGGCGTGCGTTCATACATTTATTTCATTAATATGTGTCATAACACATTTAATTCATATAAAATAATATAAAGTACGAGTATATTTGCGGCACGTTCCAGAGTGGTAGATACTCTCAGTATCGCCCTGATGAAAGACGAAAGACGAAAGACCACCATTTAGAATTGAAACGTTGCTTGAAATGCCTTTAGCCGTGTTTGGTGACCAGATCTGAATAGCAAGGTACTTCCCAATCTACCCCTTCCCCGTCTTCTTCCCCTCCCCACTACCTTTAACCTCACAACATACCCCGTTTAGAGATGCCATAGTCTAACTGGCTGTACACGGTTGGGAGCAGTTGGGACCAGTGGCGGCTCGTGAGTTTTTAGTGTGCTAGAGTGCTAAGATTGAAAAATACGACATCGTTAGTGTTGTTGTAGCCGAAAATGATTTTTTTTTTTTTTGTATGAAAATTTTCAGGATTTTTCAGTTTTGGTGGTGCACCGCACGGATTTCTAAAAAATCTTCATACAAAAAGTTGAAATTTCGAAAAAAAATAAAAAATGTTTTCGGTTACAAAAACATCAATGATGACGTTTTTTTTTCAATCTTACCACTCTAGCACACCAAAAAAAGTCACGAGCCGCCACTGGTTGGGACTCTTGTTCGGTCTTACTATAAAAAAAGAACCATGAGAATGACTCGAGGTTTTGTAAAACGGGGCTTATGTGAGACGGGCTGCCGAAATTTTAGGTTCAGTTTTATTTAACCCGGACCTCTTCAAGAACACATTAAAAGATTCTTTTTGAAAGACCTTTCATAACCCGCTTCAAAAATGGGTGGCAATATACTAGTTTAGTTCGCCTGGCTTAACACAGCACAACCAAGGGAAGTATTCATCATGTTTTGTTAACCCAGATTCCTCGTTAAACCGAGTTTAACCTGAGCGCATTGTTAAAAATATGCGTATTACCTACTCGTACGAGAGCATCCTACTCTCGGATTTATTTCAAGGAATTCCTAAAGCCTTTGCGTTAATTTCCTTTTTTTTATATGAATACCACACAAGAGTCTCAACTGCTCTCAACCGTCTAGAGCCAGTGAGACTATGGCATCCCCAAATAGGGTAAGTTGTGAGGCTAAAGGTACTGGGGAGGGAAGGAAATTGGGAAGAGGAAGGTTGGGAAAAACCTAGCTATTCAGATCTGGTCACCAAACACGGCTAAAACCATTTCAAGCAACGTTTCAATTCTGAATGGTGGTCTTTCACCAGGGCGATACTTAGAGTATCTACCACTCTGGAACGTACCGCAAATATACTGATATAAATATACATATAAATATACACAAATATCCTGCTAAAATTTGAGTACTAAATTTTACGTTGTAACCTACCCAATGATTTTAATACATCTTCTGAAACATATTTTAGTCTACGCATTTTTTCAAAGCCTTTGAAGATATCTAGAAGCATATGCATTTTTTTATTAGAGGAAAATATTATCGTGAATAATGTAAAAAATACATTTTGTGACGAATTTACAAAACCACGGTTAAATAATTGGAAGAAATAGTATTTTTTATCTGAGATTTAAACGTTTTTGACTGGAGTAGTCACTAAAGGACCGGGTACTAAATTAAAGGAGAGAAAAATGGCGCACGAACAACTGTTTAAAGGAGTGAAAGTAATTTTTGCGGTGTACGAAAGTTCATAAACTTTCTGTTGAAATTTGACGGAAATATCGAGAGGTCATCTAGTTCGGGATGTCGAGCGGTTTGTCCAGATAGAAATGTTTTTTTCCATTTTTTGGATGGTGAATTTGAATTGAATTTTGACTTAATGTACGGATGAGGAGAGTCGGTGACGGTTTCTATCCTTTGGGAGGTGAGGAGATTCAGTTTCCAAACAAACTAGCTAACCACCACGCCGTTTCCCCGCAGGGGCAGGCAGAAAGGACGGACCGCCATACAACTCTATTTTGACACACACTCCTTGTTTTATTCACATTCATACACTGTCTCATACATACTCTTCTGTTATTCTAACGCTTCACATTCCCTGACTTAAGTATTTGAATCACCCGATCGTGCCATGTCTTCCTCGGGCGTCCCCGACTTCTTCTTACATTCCTTTGGCGTCATAGATTATTTTCACACTATTTTCTTCGTTTATTCGCGCTACACGCCCAAACCATCTAAGCGTCCCTTTCTTGATTCTATTCATTACGCTTACATCAGCCTTGCATTCTTTCCGGATATCCACATTTTTAACACGATCCTTCATGGTTATACGCACATACGCCTTAGGGATCTCATTTATACAGCATTCAGTCTACATTCATCCTTCCTTTGCCAGTTTTATGCTACACTGTCATACATCAGGGTTGATATAAGCAAATTGTGGACTGCTAGCTTTGCTTCTTTGGACTTTTTTTTATTTGCGCCAACAGCGTTCAGTTCTCCATTGATGGAGTTTCCTGCATTCACCCTTCTTTCAATATCCTTATCAGCCTTTCTGTCTCTTGTGAACCTACTTCCTAAATACACAAACTCATCCACTTGCTTCAAGTGTTCACCGTTCACAGCTATGTCGCACACTGTTCTCGTACTCTCTCTTTCAAACACCATGACTTTGGGCTTACTTACATTAAAAATAATAATAATAAGTGGATAATTTGTAGGCACAACCACTTTATCATAATAACTTTAAATTTTAACTGATTTATTTATATATATATATTTTAAAGCATGAGAGCAAATTTAAATTAAAGTATATGAAAGGTATTTCTTAATTTTTCGAAGTAAGGAACAGATAATTATGAAAGTCTTTTAATGAATTTAAAAAATGAGAGTCTTACTTAAATTCTATTGGGCTTGTTACAAGTCTTGATTATGGATATTATTTCCGGAAAAGATGAGTTTTGAGTTTGGCTCTGACCTCTGTCGAGTATTTTATTACTCTTAGATCATGTGGTAGTCTATTCCAGGCTTTAGGACATTAATCTATTAAGGGATTATGAGACGTATCTACGATAGTTGGTGATGGAATGTATAACCAAAAAGGGGTACATGTATAATATTACCACCAACCGTTACGAAGCATAAATATCAGAATTTGTATTATGCCTCATATTATATTTATGAGTGCTATCTTACTACCAATAGAATAATTATGTGGGGTGCGTTTAAAACATCAAAGTTCAAACATGTTTGTATGCGGTGTGGAGAGATTTGTAGCACATCCCTCGATAAGTTCGTAGTGTGACTGATAAAACAACAACTTTTAGGCAAAATTTGATTTTATTCATCAACACAGTCTCTTTCAAAAGTGATTCATTCCAGCACTTCTTCGATTTCGATGCCTTTTTTGTAGAATAATTTATCTTTGGCCTCAAAGTAGGCTTTAGTTTCGGTAATCAGTTCTTCATTGGAGCCAAATTTCTTTCCCTGGAGCACTTTTTTTGAGGTCTGCAAACATGTAATAGTCGCTGGGAGCCAAATTCGGAGAATGCGGTGGGTGAGGAAGCAATTCAAAGTGCCATTCGTGCAATTTCGACATAGTTGCGATCGACTTGTGACGCTCTGAACCGTCAATACGTTGTTATTTTTGATCGACTGTGAGCAAACGCGGTACCCACTTCGAACAGAGCTTTCTCATGGACAATTTTTTATGGAAAATAGTGAATACACTGCCTTCTGATATCTTTAAGGTGTCAGCTATCTCACGCAATTACAATTTACGATCGACCAAAATTACTTTGAGGACTTTTTTATGTTTTCTGGAACAACTGCCGAATTTGGGTGACCAGAACGTTCAGCATCATCGGTGTTTGTACGGCCGCGCTTAAAGTCAGCTAACCACTTCTCTACCATTAATCTGGGAATATGGAACAGAGTCCGAATAACACTTGTCAAGTCTTTGCTTTGCTTAAACAATATTTTTTCCCATTAAAAAGCAATGCTTTATCAACACATGAAATTCAGATTTTTCTATTGTGTTGAAAATTACAACTTGTGAACTAAACGTCAGATTGTCGTGACATTTCGACACGTATTATTTGAAGGTTGGTATTTTCTAAAAAGCATGTGAATTTGTCAATAGCGGCGCCAACTATACATCATCCTACGAAATTATTGAGCGATGGATTATTTTAGTAAAGGTGGTTGACTCGAGCTTTTTATTGGAAAAAAATCTCACTCTGTCTATCCAATCCAACCCTAGAACTTTTATGCCTTAAGGGCGAAATAATAAAGCTTACAAAATAAATTTATGACGGACACGCGAAACTCCATAAAGCATGTTTATGCACAAGGGAGGGTAACGGGAAAAAAACATTATACTTGTTGATTTATTGCGAGAGGTTCGTTGGGAGAACTGATTAAACAGATTTATAAAAAAAATGCAATATAAGAACACCACAGTAAAAATGTTCTTAGAGAATATACAAAAACTATAATCACGTTGTTTTTTTGTTAAACGAAAACTAACAAAAGTTTTTTTTTTACAATTAATTAGATTATGAAGATTTGTTTAGTGACGATTTTCGAAGATAAAAAAGAAACAATAAATGGAAAATTTTACTGGGTGTAAATAAAAAACTACTAAAAAATATAGGAGTAAAAATAACCAGAATTTCTTATTGATTATCCAGGGAAAGATTGATGGAAAGCATAGAAGGGAAAGATGCTGCATCTCATAACTTTGAAACTTCCGTTAGAAGTGCTAATCCGCTGAGTTGATCCGACCTTTAGTCTGTAGGTAAAAGATTACGGTTTAAGTTTGATATAAATCCACTGTCTCTGACGGCCTCCGTGGTCGAGTGGTTAAGACGCTCGTCTACGAATCCAGAGGTCGCGGGTTCGAATTTCGGCGTGTGTAAACAAATCAAATTAAATTTATGTGTGTTGTTTCACATTTAATTAATATAAAATAGTATAATAGTATATTTGTGGCACATACCAGAGTGGTAGATGCTTTAAGTATCGCTCCGGTGAAAGACCACCATTCATAATCAAAATACTGCTTAAAATGGCTTTAGTCGTGTTTGATGACCAGATCTGAATAACCAGGTACTTCTCAACCTTCCTATTTTCCATCTCCTTTCCCTTTCTACTACTTTCGATCTCACAACATACCCATTGGATGCCATAGTCCCACTGGCTCTGGTTGGAGCAGGATGGACTCTTGTGCGGTCTTTGCTTTAAAAAATAAATTTAATTAAAAACTCTAGGCTTTGATTAAAACGCACCTAAGCTATAATAAAGCCCACGTGCCTACTGCGGAAACACATCAAATAATAATTAATGATTTATTAAGTGCCTAAAATATATGTATTATCGTACATATTTATCATGAATGCCAATAATGAAGAATAAACTCCCTTCCAAACATATAGCAATGATGAGCCAAAAAAATTGTTATACAATAGGTTCGTAACAAACTTTTACCAAAATAAATTAGAAACTTAGATTTATCACGATTTATCGATTTGTTTATAGCTACTCGAGTTGGAATACAAGCCGCATCTAAAATAATAACCGTCAGTGGTTTTAAAACAAACTTTTTACGTTTCATAAATAAACAATAACTTATTTTTGACCACTGTTTTCAATAACAAATTTTCTACATATTTCAAAAACTATTCCCTTTTCAGGATACAAAGCTTACTAAAAAAAAAGACATACAAGCAGAGGCGCGAACTCTACATAAGCACTGCCTACCCTGCTATTCTCGCATAAAAATATGAATAATTTCAAATTATTGCAAAAAATAAATCAAAACTTTCGAAATCACGCGCACAATCGCACCGCCGCAAACGCCCCACCGACCTTTCTACTAAAGATTTTCACTAGACTACACAAAATGTGTATGCTTTGAGCTGTTGCGCGTACAAGTGGTTCGTTTGTGTTAGTATCTTTATTAGTGTCTAGGCAGTGCTTATACAAAACAAATACAATAGTAATCAGTGAAAAAATGAATACCTATCTCTATTAATAATCCGCCGTTTTTACCCCTAATGCCTACCCCGATCAAAAACTCTGTGCACGCCACTGCATACGAGTATCAACATTGACAATTTATTTTTAGTATAATCCGTAATCCGAAGAATGAACGATTGGTTCTGAAACATGTCTTATTATTTATTAAAAGCAATGGTAAAAAAGAGTTTATTATTACATACTAAATATGGGGTCACAAAGTACTTTTACAATTATTGAAGAAGTTTCTACGTTTCGTTTACAATGTCACAACCTAAAGTACCTACTTTCTATGGAAAGAGTTGTAATTTTTTAATGGCATATTCATAAAAAAGTTTTGTAAAGCCGAAATCAGGAACACGAATACCCTAAAAGCTTATAAAATAATCGATTTTGTAAGTCACACACGCTCACTCCGCCCGCACGTGATACGCACTGTTCCCATACGATTCCTCGAGCTTCAAAGAGGCTCTGATTGGGTTATTAATGATGAGCTTATATCGCTACCAAAGCTACACAACATTCGTGACTAGAATATTCAGGCGCCACGTTAGGGTTACTTGTACTTGTCACAAATTTGGAGAGAAGGTTTAGTTTCGATTTACCTGCTTTATGTTGGATTGATGCAAAAGTTCACAGCGATTAAATGAAAATTATAAAAGGAACAAACGACCTGCTCAAAGCAGTTTTTGATTTGTTTAAAGTAATTGAGGTTTTTAATTCAAAATTGTAGTGTAAAATATGCGGTTCTTTTTTCTGCATCGAAAGCTCTGCCTCTCGTTTATTCTGAAAACTTTTGTGACCCTTCAGCCATCTAAAATATATAAACCATTTGGTAGTAGGTTTGACTCAAGCGACACAAGCTTAGGACTTGTTATCGCTTTAAGTAACTCACTGAGAACATTGAATTACGTAGGTAATTTTTTCTTCAAAATCCAACCAGGGACTGAACACTTATGCATTTTATTATTAAAAAAAAAACAAAAGGGCTCTGGTCTAAACTTCACAAAATGGCGCTTCAGCCTTTCCGACGACAGTATGTATAGTCGCATAGACCGGCGCCAGTGGACATACAATCCCTCGGTTGGGGGGATGTTGGAGATAATCAATTTCATTAGCCTTTCTGGGGCCTAGGAGTAATAAGAGGATGTGAGTGAAATCGTCGATATTAAATAAAATAAAATAAATAAAAGATTACGATAGAAAATCTTACTCAATTACTTATTTCTTGTTGAAAAAATACGAATAACTTTAACACGGTCCTTCAAGGGTGAAAATGAAATGAATCGGTAACAATATTAGGGGTCGTAAATTCGTATTTAATACACTCCGAGAACTATCGCATCACTCGATTGTTCTGTTGAAAATAATGTGTTTCTAGATTTTACGGCCATCGTAAAAAACGTCGGCTTAGCTTCACTCCGCTACGCGCCTCCAATACTCAATATCACTCAAAATTGCGGATTAACTTTGGTGGACTTACTTCAAAGGTTCATGATAAATTTGAACAGAACTTGACACCCTTGGACGGAAGACACATTGAAGCGAATTTCATTAAATGTTTACTTTCATCTGAAGTATATAAATACATTTTTTCAAACTTAAATAAAAACTGGATTTTGTTATCTTAAATCTTTAACTAACTAACCATCACGGCGTTTCTCCGCAGGGGTAAGCAGAGAGGACGGACTGCCATACAATTCTGTCTTGGCACACACTCCTTGCTTCGTTCACATTCATAAATCGGCTTATACATGCTCTTTTGTTATTCTGACTCTTCACGTGGCCCGATTCAAGTATTTGATTCACTTGATCGTGTCATGTCTTCCTCGGGCGTCCATGTTCGACAGACATGTTTATCTCTAATATTTAATTTCTGAGTTCGACGAACTAAATTTGCCACACTACACAACAAAACAAATTGGAAAAAAAATCGTAAATCCGACAGTTCAAAACATTACTCCAGGCGAGATAGTGACTTTATTTCGCTGTATGACTTTTCATCGTATTTACGTCCTTATTCAAATATTCTTACCTTCTATTTTTTTATAGACAGACAAACATTCTCGTGTTACGATAAACCTGATAAAATTAACGTTCCTCTTACTTCCACCTATAAAAGGGAAAGTCACGAAAATTTAACTTTACTTCTGGAAATAATAATTTTTTGTCAAAATTCTCTGACAGTTGTTAAATAAAATGGCAGTACGTGCTCTACATAAGTCAAACAGACCATTTTATTGTTGCGACCTGTAACCTGTGACATCTGTGACCCCTGTTGGGGTTGTCGCCCTACCCCTCGCGTATATTGTAGAGGTAACCGTGGGAAGAGTCAGATTTCATATTGACTGTTCATCAACAAGCCCCGTCAATCAACAGAAATCAAACAATTATGCACTAGTTTGATTTGGAAACAGTTTTAAACTAGGCCATAGAAACGTAAATGAATAAACTCAACAGAATTCAGACCGAAACTCAAAAATTATCAAGAAAACAAATATATTCATCAGTAACAAAGATGAAATCATGTTTCTTTTTGTTATATTAATATTTTTTTTCTAAAAATAATTTAAAAATATTTATTTATTAAAATCACAATACAGTAGAACCTCTCGAGAATAATTCGTTCCAGAACCTTACTCGTTATGTGAAATACTTGTTAAGCGAATTATTTTTTCCCATATAGATCAATGTAAAATACGATAATGCGTTCCAAGTCGAAAAAAATGCTCTTTTTTATTTTTAAAGTTTAGTTAAATAAAATTGCATACTTATAAATTGTTAAGGAGCGTAACAACCTGGAATGCGTTTTCGATTTGCAATAAATCGGTATAAATAGTTTATTATTTATGAATTTTTGACAAATGATTATTTATTTTTTACTAGAACGCTGTCAAGAGACATTTGTTTTTGCCTGCGCTTCAAAATTTGGTGAAAATGTGACACAGAATTATTATTAAATATATTTGTAGAACCTATAGCTCCCTACCTCCTTATTAGAGAAATGCTTCTCAATGTACGATGCAACAGTATCCCATGCTTTCGGCATTTTTCTTATTGCGCCAGAAGATTGTTGCTCTGCTACTTTTTTCCTCCCCACTAACAAACTCTCCTCCATAACTTCTTGCTGTGAAACAAATTACAACTAGTCTTCAACGCCGCGGCAAAACTTATTACTGGCGCATCAAAATATTCCCATATCTCAGAGCACCTCAAAAATCTTCACTGGCTTAAATGTCCCGAAAGAATCCAGTTTAAGCTTTGCTGGATGGTATTCAAATCTATTAACGGAATGGCTCCGGCTTATTTATCGGAATTGTCAATTCGAGACAGTCAACCCTTAGATCGACAATGTCATCGGCTGTCGGAAGGTTGAAGGAACCAAAGCGCACACCAGACACTAAGTTCGGAGAGCGCGCCTCCGGAGTGTCAGGTCCTAAAGCCTGGAATGGACTACCACATGATCTGAGAGTAATAAAAGACTCGACAGAGTTCAGAGCCAAACTCAAAACCCATTTTTTTCAGAAAATCATATCCACAATTAAGATATCTAACAAGCCCAATAGAATATCTGTTCAAATCAAGAAAACTTTTCAGACTCTCATTCCTTAAATTCATTAGAAGATTTTCATCATTATCTGTTCCTCACTACAAAAAGTAAAAAAATATCTTTGCAATACTTTATTTTAAATTTGCTCTCATACCTTAAAAACACACATATATAAATATATATATGTATTTATGAAAAAATCAGCTTAATTTTAAGATATAGTGATTGTGTCATGCCAGAAATGACCTTCCAGGTAAGTATGTTGCTGTAAATTTATATAAACTAGGAATTAATCTTAAGTAGAAATTAAGATTTATACAGCGCCCTTGGGGTGATTTTTCACAAAACGACGCTATAAAAAATATCCAAATATTATTATTTTTATTAATTCTATAAGCTTTTTGGTGGTCAGCTCTTGACTGTGCTTTTTCACAAGCTCATTAATATCATTGTTATCCACCTCTAATCCTGTGAAGATAGGACTTCTTATTTCTGCGTCACTCGTTATGCGAAATGTCGCTCGTTAAGGGATAATTTTTAATCTATTTAGCCCGTTATGCGAATTACTCGTTGTGACAGGTGCTCGTTATGAGAGGTTCCACTGTATAGTACAAAATTTAATTTTAATCGATATATTATTCCCAAGGAGTTAAAAAAAAAACTCATTCCGATTCTCATTTAAACTTTAATTAGGTATTTCGTAAAACTTCAGAATATTTTCTATTTGCACTTAAACGCTAATTTTGATTTAGTGGTTAATTTTAATTCGTTCACTCTTGGCAGTTGATCTTAATAAAGTATATTATTTTACGGTAATCTCGACTGTATAGAAGAAAATCTTAGCAAATGAAGCAACCGTAGGGTAAGCCTTGCCGTTAAGAGATTTGAACGGCTTTTCTGTGGGAAATTTCAACAAATCATGGATTTTATTCTTTGATCCATTTTTTTTCAAAAGTAAAAAATCGAAGAACAAACAAAAACGTGACTAACCTTTCCAGTTGTCGAAAACAAATCACTAATCCAAAATGGCTGATAATGCTAACATATGATAAACCTATGTGTACCAACATAACAACAAAAAAATCGATAGAGGAATGTACACAGCCCGCGAAATTTCAAAATTCACCTTATCTTTTGAACAGGCTTCGTATACCTTCCTTCAACTAACCGTTACGCCACTCCTCGTTAGATTAGGCAGAGAAGATGGATCGCCATACAACTCTGTCCGGGAACATACTCTTTGCATCATTCACATTCATACATACTCTTCTGTTATCCTGCATCTTGACCTAATGCGATTGAGGTGAATGATTCGGGCGTCCCCAAATTATTCTACTCTTCACCCTGGCGTCATATATTTTCCATTCACTCCTTTTTAGATGTCCAAACCATCAAAGCACTTTCAATATTTTTCATAATGCTTTCCTTTTTCGTCCTTTCTTTGTCAGTTTCATGCCTTAGTGCCGTAAATCAGGGTTGGTATCAGCACTTCAAAGTGGACTACTAATCTCGTTTCCTTGACATATTTTTACTAACGACTACCGCATCCAGTCCGTTAATATAATTCCCCGCATTCCCCTTCTTTCAATTCTTTTGAACCTTTCCGTGCATAAGTTCAAAACAAATAAACTCATCCACTTGCTTAAAGTATTCATCATTCACAACTGTATTGCAAACTGTTTTCGAACGTCCCCTTTCAAACACCATGACTTTGAATATACTTCAATGAAATTGTACATCAAATTATAATTTTCCATATTAACTTTTCTTGCAAGATATGTAACTAAAAAGCCCCTAGTTTAGTGCAAACTAAAATCAAAGTTAAATTTTTCGACTCATTCCCCCTTCCATTTGAATTGATTAATAACTCTATAACAAGAATTATGGGTTCACAGAATGTTTGTTCAACTTTGTCTTTGCTTTCCTGTAACATTAGTTATTTGACTTACTCAAGTTCATAAGTTGAATCATACGGGAAATAGTCGACTTATTCATTCGACATCAAAACTAACCAACACCTGTGTTTCCAGGTGGGATTTTTAACATTTTACAATTCAAGTCAAACAAGCAGAGCGAAACAGTAAGAAATAATTCATTGGAAATATTTCTTCAGTTCTCTATGCAGAGTGGTTTATGTCCAGATAATATTAGGAGATCAATTAGACTGTCATAATATTTTCACTATTCCCTGGTCAAAGGAAATTAGGGCTGGGCAGTAAGGGTTCGAGTTCCGGTCCGATTTATTTCATATTCGTCGAAAACGTAACACTATACGATCGATCTTAGATAGGTACCACATAAAGTACACTTAGTGTCAAGACTCAAGTCAGACGGGGTGAATAAGATATTGAGCGGCCATAAAGAATGTTGAGCACTCGTGCATATATGCCTCCCGTTATTTCTTTCGATGCAGTACGCAAGGAAAAACTACACTATTACTATATCCTTGGTTTTATTTTATTTATTTTTTTATACATTATTTGGATGAAAAATTATGTTTAAATTGTCTAATTTTTAATTGTTTTATTTTTTACTGTCTTTACTTTGCATTCATTGCAATTTATATTCTTTTAGAATTAATTGTTTTATATTTATGAATATTGTGTATTAATACACCTACTCGCTCTATTTAAAAACGCCTTAAAATAAAAATTTTGTAATGTTTTTAAAATAATAAATAACTGAAATAACTGAAAGTAACAGAGAAAAAAAGACAGATAATATGAATTCAAAAAGTATTATATCATCTGTCTTCACAAAGTTATTTTTTCATTTCTTTAAATATGTCTTTAAATATATATTTTTGTATACGCATATTATTTACACATTTTTTTTTAAATATAGTGAATACCGCACAAGAGTCCCAACTGCTCCCAACCTTCTGGATCCAGTGTGACTATGGCATTCCCAATCGGGGTATGTTGTGAGGCTGAAGGTAGTGGGGAGGGGAAGGAGATGGGGAAGAGGAAGGTTGGGAAGTATTTGGCTATTCAGATCTGGTCACCAAACACGGCAAAATTCATTTCAAGCAACTTTTCGATTCTGAATAGTAGTCTTTCACCAGGGCGATACTTAGAGTATCTACCACTCTGGAACGTGCCGCAAATATACTATATATTATTTTATATGAATTAAATGTGTAATGACACATATTAATAAAACAAAATGTATTTGTGCGCGCCGGGCTTGAACCCGCGACCTCTGTATTCGTAGTCGAGCGTCTTATCACGACTACGGGGGCCGTCGAACGTGAACCATATTAAGGGCGATTTATGCCTATTTCTAGTAGTCTACTCGTATGAATCTTAGATTTCTTTACGAGAACTTATTTTCTAGTATAAATGATGGTATGTTCAATTTGGTATCATCGTTAAAACACTATAATTATATTATACAAGTGTTATTTTTATCATTTTCATTGAAATTATTTTTTAATTTTTTAACCGGAATATAGTTTCATCTTGTCATCATTAAGATGAGGTCAATTTGCCGGCAATACTGTGAGGATTTTATCCAAGGCCTTGCTTTGGTAATTAGATTGTTTGTCAGCATGGTATTGCATGTCTGAAGTGCACGTTCACTTATCTCATGGCACCACACTTGACGTGTGCAATATCAGACGTCAGTATAATGGATTCAATTAGGAATAACCTTAGAGTATATAGAGTAGTATCTATCCAAAGGCAGTGTAGTCAGTTTTTAATAATTTTTACCAGACTCGGCTGACCTGGGCGTGGCTAAGATCAAGGCTAGGGTATTTATACATCCATTCATATCACATATCGACACAATGTTTTTGTTTATTCGTACAACCACTTTTTCACAGTATTGATATCAACAAAAATATAGCATCTAACCTAAAAAACCGTTTGGTTGTGTCAAGTTTAGTAGCATAATAAAAAATGTGGGTGAAGTCCCGCGGTAACCCAAGAGCCCAAGATCATTGTGACAGTACGTAGAAGCGGAGTATTATATTTTTTGTCTCTTTCTCTCTCGTGGTATACGACGTAAAAACCCGGAGAAAGTGATTTATCGCAAGTTTGTATCGATTGGGTAAAAATAATTAGCTCTCTCTCCATACATTGTTTCTCCAAGGGAATAACAAAGGGTATGCATGAGATCAAAACGATCTAGTTGCCATAAAAAAATCAGCTGAAATTTAACGGTTTTAATTGCTTTGACTAGCCAACATGGCAAAAAACCTAACTTAGTTGTGGGTACCAATTTGGTTTTCACCCTTGAAGTATGTTTTTGGTGAAAAACGGAGCACTTGTATGACAATGTTTTTTAAATCGACATCTATTTCTTGTGGTCTTTCCTAATGAAGGTTGGTCATCATTCAGCCAAACTGCATTTATATCTGCCACGTCAATTTCGGAGCCATGATGTAGCGTATCTTTCTCTTCTGCGACTTCCACCAACTCGCTTTTGCTTTCAGTTTGAAAATCTTGTACGAGCCTGTTCAAAAGAAAAGGTGAATTTTGAATACTCGCGGGCTGTGTATATTCGATTATCGATTTTTTTATTGTTTTTATGTTGGTACACATATGTTTATCATATGTTAGCATTATCAGCCATTTTGGATTAGTGGTTTGTTTTTGACAACTGGATAGGTTAGTCACGTTTTTGTGTATTCTTCGATTTTTTATTTTTGAAAAAATGGATCAAAGAATATGTATTAAATTTTGCGTTAAAAATGGAATAAAGTGCTCCAACGCACTTAAAATGTTGACTGTGGCATTCGACGAGTCTACTTTGTCTCAAAAAAGTGTTTATAAGTGGTACAAGCGCTTTACAGCAGAAAATGGCGTGGTGCATCACGAGTTCTTGCCAACAGGTCGTACGGTTAATAAGGAATACTACAAGGAAGTTATGCAACGTTTGCGAGAAGCAATAAGGCTCAAACGATCAGAATTGTGGAAAAACAAATCATGGATTTTGCATCACGATAATGCACCAGCTCACACATCAATGCTTGTTTGTGATTATTTGGCCAAAAACAACACCGTGATCATGCCTCATCCACCGTATTCACCAGATTTGGCTACCTGCGACTTTTTCCTATTTCCGAAACTGAAGAGACCAATGAAAGGAAAGCGTTTTGCCACAATTGATGAGATAAAGTCAGAATCGAAGAACGAGCTGATGGCCATACCGAAAAGCTCATTCCAGAAGTGCTTCGAGGATTGGAAGAAGCGCTAGCATAAGTGCATTATATCTGAGGGGGATTACTTTGAAGGGGACAAAATGAAAATTGATGAACAAATAAATACTTTTCAAAAAAATTCGAAATTCACCTTTTCTTTTGAACAAACCTCGTATGTATAGCTTCTCGCGATGTAAAGTAGATTTTGTCGATTTCTTCAGTTCATATCTTGCGCAGTTTAGCAACTCTTGCCCATTCGACGAGGAACCTTTACATTAGTTACCCTGTTTCTTCTGGGAAATTTAATAATGCACCTATGTTTCGTAAAAAGGCAATAGGGCTTAAGCGACACTTTGTTCAAAAATGAGCTAAATATGCAGTTATGATCAGTTCTTTTTTCTGCATGGAATACTCTGACTTTCGTTTGATTCTGAAGACTTTTGTGGCTCTTCAACGATCTAAGATAAATTTACCATTTGGGAATAGGCATGACTCAAGCGCCACGAGTTTGGGACTTTTTCGTCGCTTTGGGTAACTCGATGAGAGCATTGCTTTATCTAATTTAACTTTTTTTGGTTTTAAATCTAACCAGGTACTGAATACTTATGAAATTTATTGTAAAACAAAAACAAAAACTTTAAAGTGCTTTGGTGTAAACTTCCCGAAATGGCGCTTTAGCCTTTCTGGCGAAGACATTGTATTAAAAGCTTATATTGTATGTTGACGTCGTAATGCTGACACGCCGCAACGACACTGTTCGGAGAATAATACTGAACTTCTGCGCCGCGACGCCGACGGCTCAGTTCATCCGTCCACATCGAACTTTTTACACACTGTGATATGATCAGTTACGAATCAAAGCCTGTGGGACACGTAAAGCAAGGAATTCGTGGTGTCCGCTGGGCTACGTTACATTCCGCTGCAGTTGAGGATGCGCGGAACCGTTTGGAAATATCTTCGGATAGAAGCGGAAAAGGTCATTATTTATTCTTCACATCATTTGCAACTTACAAGTATTTCATGATGGATCCACCTTGAGTATCCACTACAATATTGATCGAATCACTCATTTAAACAATCGACCATCATATCACACCAATAATTTTAACGCATAAAAGTGCATGCATATTTCTGTGTGGGCAAGGAAGAACGAAATGAGCCAATAAACGCTATTCACGAGCCAAAACAAAAGTCAGGAATTTCGTTTTTTGTATAAATCATGTCATAGGTTACATGACCTTTAAAAAAATAGCACATTATGTTATTTTCTGACATATCTCATTTTTCCTGAATAGATATGTATCCAAGGAACAATTTTACATAGTTACCTCAAAACTTGATTTATGTTAGTCATTCCTTTCTTCCTTGCGCACACAGATTTCATTCAACATTTTATTTTTCTTTCTGGTAAACACTGAAACTGGCATATGACTGATCACCACATGCAGTAGTGTGCAAAATACGACTTTAGCTGTCAAACACACCAGCAATTGTTTCTATGGAGGAAAACTTTTGGAATATTTTAAACCATAATTTACACAGATAAACTTGTCGAGCTTTGTGTCCGATTCATATTAAAGAAACGATTCCAGTGGAACATTATAAAGATTTGAATATAACAGATTATTTAACTCTTTAAATTACCAAATGTTTTAATCATTGAACTCGTTTCACATCGAGTGTTGCAAAAATCTATCACAAATACCTAGAAAATCAATTTAACTATAATAAAAACAGTGACTTCATACTTCCATCAATATGTCTTCATTCGTCCTCAGTGTATTCACCAGGTCTTTTCTCCTGGGAGAGATATAACAAAATAATATTATCCTTTCATAACACGGAACAAAAAGTGGTTGGACATTTATTAGATCTCATACTCAGAAACGCTTATATATTGGATCTACTAGCATCAGTAAAAAAAAAATCTCTTAAAAAACGAGAAGTACGTGACTGTTATGCAGAAGCTGAATAAAATCGAAAATAAATCCACCGTGCATGCCCCTCTTAACCTAACCCAACATATAGCACGTATGTGGGGATTGGGTAAATGGGTCAGTGAAAAAAGAAAAGAAACGCTGTTAGGTTAGGTTAAGAGGGGCACGCACATTGCATAATGTGATCTAGATCATATCGATACAATCACGCAAAAAAAACATACTTTGCGGGTGAACAACAGTAATTTATTATTTATAAATTAACGGACTAAAGTCCAATTGCAAAAAAATACAAAACATGAAATGGGAATAAAGAGCAACAGAGAAAGAACAGCACATACGTAATATTAAACGAAGCGATGACAAAAATGGGACAAAATATACACAAGAAACGACATTCAAATCAAAGCCAAGGTCTAGTCAAAGTTTTGGTAGAGTAATAAAGAATGACAAAGATCATTTAGACTGCTACCAAAGATTTCAAGATCATGGCTTTGGTTAACAAGTCTCGACATTCTGGACAGAGGAGAATGATACCCATAATTAGTAGAGTGATGATTGAGGAACAACAATTCATTGTAATAATCAATGCACCATTACCAGTGTTATTTTCGAACTCTAAATCAAGTCAACTGGATATAGTGTTCTAGGTTAACTTGGCTACCTCTATATTTAAAGGGTCTATAATTGGCAGGTAAATTTGGGTCGATCTCATATTAAAATGTGTCGGGTACTTAAGCTACAACGTTGTATACCGCCATTAAAAAGTTACGAGCTAATCACGGTTAAGTACCTTCGTGAATTTTTTATTAAATTTTGTACTTGCTTCGATCAAGTTGGTTTAAAGAGCTAACTGAACTTTCTCTATTAAAATAAATAAGACGTCGCTATTACAACATTTTGTAAAAAACTTTGTAAATTATAAAACTTCTTTCCGTTAATAACTTATTTATAAAAAGTGCGATTTTGTTTATAATTTACTTGTTTCATTTTTATCAGATGCAAAGTGGACACTGACTCACAACGTTTTTGGAACAATTATGCTATGTGTAAAAGTTTCTTCTAAAAGCCTTACAGCTGCTTTCACAAAAAGGGAGTGATCGCTAAGTTAAGTAAAAAATCCACCTACCAACATTTTTTCACTGCGCATTTATGTTTATTTCAGTGAAAATTAACAGCCATAAATTATTTGACGGCCTCCATGGTCGAGTGGTAAGACGCTCGACTACGAATCCAAAAGTCGCGGGTTCAAACCCGGCGTGCGCCAATAACTTTTATTCAAGTAATATGTGTCATAACACATCTAATTCATATAAAAATAAAAAAATTAAATAATAAATAATTTGCGGCACGTTCCAGAGTGGTAGATACTTAAAGTATCGCCCTGGTGAAAGACCATTATTCAGAATCGAAACGTTGCTTGAAAAGGCTTTAGCCGTGTTTGGTGACCAGATCTGAATAGCCAGGTACTTCCCAACCTTCCTCTTCCCTATCTCCTTCCCTACTTGATTATGAATTTTCTACAGATGATGATGAAATGATGAGTAAGGTGTGACAATATACAGGTTTTTTTGTAACTTAACTAAGTTGGTGTGGGGGGAGAAAGGTGGAAGGGAACATGGGAATGGGGTAAATGGAAGAAAGACAGGAGCAAACGGAAGGTTGGTTTTAGTGATCTAGTTTGGGTGCAGTCGGGTCATGGACTTTTGTTTAATGTCACGTATAGTCGAGTTAAAAATGTCAATGTGGTAATAATTTATATTAAATGAATTTTTAGACCTGTAAATGAAAGAGTTTTGTTTTGAATTGGTGTTACAACGAGGGAGATGAAAAGTACGTGACTGTCTGCTGTTGAGATTTGTAACTTGAAATAATAGCAGTTGCAGGAAATCAGAGCTATCAACTAAATTGTGTACGATTTTAAATAACATGACTGATTCCGCTACATTTTTTCGGCAAGTTGATGTTTGTAAATTGAAAAACTTTGCTGAGTCCTCATTGCTAACATGAGATCGAAAAGAGTGGAAGTTTACGCAATGCAAACGTATAACAACGTGCTACGTATACGTCATTTGCATAGCGAAATCTATTGATTCATCGGTTAAGACGAAACACTTTGTAAAATACCTCAGAATTCAAAAGATCACGCACTCCTTGCTCTAGTGGTGAAAAGGTCGAAATTGCAACTTAACGCCGGCTTTAAAACTAAATCAGAAGAAAGGTTTGTAAGTACGAGATTTTACACTTCAAAGCATTTCTATAGGCCTGAAACTTTATTATTCCAGGCTTTTAAAAATACTCGTTTTAAAAAGAGACCAGTTGAAAATAAGGCCACGCAGTATTCAATTCAAGCATCTATAATATGTCAAGGCGATCAAATTTTTAAACCAAAAAAATTAGAATACATGGCTTTGCCTTGGCTTAAAGTATTTCGAAGACCAAAAATAACGCTCAGCCGACATCGACCATTTGAGTCGTCTTTGAACTAAGCGTTGGCTCAGTTTGAATAGTGCAGTATATAGACCGTAAAACTTAGTTTTTCTTAATCGACGCTATTAAGTATAAAAAAAACTTAGCAGGCGACAGGAGTCTACCTACAAGCTACAGGTTGTTTCGTACAATATGAAAAAGCTGCAAATCAAAAACCAACTATTAATTTGGAACAGCCTGTAGACGGGTCGTGATCTATTTTACTGAACTTCCAACAAACTTTGTTATTGTTTCAAGTTTCTTTTCGTTTCCATTGAACTAATACAAGAGATTGGCAAATCTTATTTTATTTTAAACGGATATATCTACCTACATAGATCACCCCTTTTTTCAATAACCTATATGACTGTGACTTGCGTGGCAGATCGGTGAGATCCTTGGCTTTGAAAACGTTAAATGTAAAAGTTGTGTGGATTTTCTTATACCCGTGAAACTTTTATAATGTTTGATCCTCGTTTGAGTCTTAGCACTCAAAAATGGCGCTAAACGTCACATTGTAGGATTCTAATACAAGCAATTCTACAAATGGTGTATCTGTGAATTCTATACGGATGGTTAAGAAAATATCTAAGGTTTCTAGTAAATACAATTTTTAAATTTCTAAAATAATATTCGTAAAAGGTGCTGTTTAAAAATCAGAGACGACAGTTTCTAAAACTTAACCTGAAAGTTTAGTATGTATTTTACGTACAATTAAAAAGATAACAATTTCACTTTATTCCTCTTAACTTCTCCAGCATTCAATGTTATTTTAATTAGGGGTGTCATAGTTCCACTAACTCCGGGTAGTTGAAACTAATGTACTATCACACAATTGATTTATTTAAGAATGGGAAGAATAACGATAACGTTATCTGTCGAAAATAACTTCGTCGCCAACCGTGAAGAACTGACATATTTTTCGGTAATACTTTTACCATCGTTTAAGTAAATGCAAATCTTATAAAAACATTTTGACAACCGGACTTATATTAATTTTTAATTAATATTTCATTTTTGTATCTGTCCAAAACGCAAGTGGGGGTGTCATCTAGTGTTTTCTGTTCTAATGCATCGCACTATATATTATCGATATTAGGACCGTGAGTAACGCAATATGGTACTGGGAGATAAAAGAAATAGACGAATTTACTATGAAACTTATACATACACAGATATTTGGGAAGAAAACTACTTGCTAGACTTAGAGGACTTAAAAATAGTAATGGACATAATCGACATTTCGAAATAATCGATTACATATTTAAACAATCGATATTTTTTGAGAAATTTTTCAAACTGATTGAGAGAATCAGATTTAGAGATAAACAGATATATTTCTAAATGAAAAAAGGTGATGAAAAAGTTATTCCAAAAGAATTTAGTCGAAATTTTTAGAAAAGTTTTGTAGTTTTACCACGTATTTCATTTGAAAAACTGGGGAAGTTAGTTTGAATGTTTCGAACTCCACAATCGTTTTTTCCCGTTGTTTTGATTTTCTTTACACCTTTTTGAGGGAGAGTTAATTAGTTTGAAAAAAAAACCTTTGCCATATTATTAATAGGGCGTCCAAACCTTCTCGAACCTGGCGTTACAGAAGTCTATATAAGTTACGGCTTTAAACTTTACCAACTTTGATATTTCTTAGTCAATTATGGTTTATTTTTTAATAACATCGTATTTGTTTGAAAAATATTACGATACCTATACACAATTATGGAAATTAATTTCCTATCCTGTTTGACATTTTTTTCTGTGTCGTAAGAAAAAATAAATATTTCGTAATAATACAGTTTGCTAGATACTCGTAGAAGCACACAAATGTAAGATAAGAAAAATATATATAAAATAAATAAATAGTAGAATACAAACCTAGGAATGTGTCGGTTAAAGCGGTTGTGACAATTGTTTTTTAAATTTTATTTTCTGTTTCATATTTGTGTTGTTGAATATTGATATTATTTAAATATTAAAATTTAAATAAGCATTAACGCTTTAAAGTTGATTCCAATTTCAATCGAAACTATTTATGTATAATTCTGGTGGTACTCTCAATTATATCTACGCAGTTTAAGAATATTTTGTTAGTTTTTAGTATTTTTTCTGTAATCCTTTTTATTCCCAACACGTTTCGAGTTTTTAATAAATTTGACTATGTCCATCACTGCTTCGAAGTAAGTTCCTGAATAATTAAACAGGCTTCAAAGTTTATGATTCATGAGACTCGTACCTTAAAAAAATATACGCGTGGTGACTGGAAAGTCATTTATAAAAGGCATATTGTTTACCTAAAAGTTATGTTAGCCGAAACGAGTTCACCCCCAAATTTTCTTGTGTAATTTACAACTTGCTCTTAATTATTTTTTGGTCCTTAAGAAAATAGTTGCATAATATATATTTTTTGTTTGATTTAACCCCACTCGTTTATTATACAATAAATAAGTCTGCACCTATAAATGGAGTTCATAGTTTTAATTTCACGAGAAAATTTCAATTAATTTGTACGCTTAATAAATTAACAGCTTATGAAATCTGTACACATAAAAACACACACAAATTATATTTACAATAAATAGTAGCGTTAAAAATACACCGTTTTTATCAAATATACCGTCGCCGAAAAGGTAAAAGGGCTGAAGCGCCTTTTTGGGAAGCTTACACCAGAGCACTTTTAAGTTTTTTTTTGTTTTACAATAAAATTCATAAGTCTTCTGTACCTGGTTGGATTTTGAAAATAAAAGTCAAATTAGGTAACTCACCGAATTATCTGAAGCTACACAAAGCTAAAAAAAGCCCCAAGCTTTTGACGCTTGAGTCAAGCTTTCTCCCAAATGCTAAATATATTTTAGATGGCTGTAGGGCCACAAAAGTCTACAAAATCAAACGAGAGTCACAGCATTCGACGGAGAAAAAAAACTGATCTAAACTGCGTATTTATCTCATTTTTTTTCCAAAGTGTCGCTTAAACCCTTTTGCCTTTCCAGCGACGATATGGTTCAATAAATCAAATTAAATAAAATTATAACAATGTAACATGATTTTAATAAACTTAAACTTTAATAAAAAGCTTGTTACCTAACATTTTTTTGATCAATTCGATAAAAAAATGTTTAATACACTTATGAATTATAACGAGTTTCGTGATAAGTATACTAAAACTAAGACTTTGATTCCACCGTCCACCTTTCATCGTATATAATTTAAAAATATCCCACCCTATCTTTAAAATAAAGGTAGCAGACGTTTAAGGGTCCTGAAATAAAAAAAAAAAGTTTTGGGCAATTAATTACGGGATGATAAAATATTCGTAGTTTTTGGCCTAACCAAAGCCTAGAACGCCGAAACAGCTGTCAATAAAACTAGCAGGGATGATAAAAAAATTAAGATTGAAATGAAAACAAGTCGAAAACATTACAACCTATATTAAAAAAAATATATATAAATACTGCTCCCGACTGTCCGAGGCCAGTGAGACTACGACATCCTAGGGTATGTTGTATGGCTGAATGGAGTGGGGGAGGGGAAGGAGATGGAGATGAGGAAAAGGAAGGTTGAGAAGTACCTGGCTATTCAGAACAAGTGATCCCACTTCTAGATATTGCATTTCATCGATGTTCTTCACCATACGCAGTTATACAATCAACCCGCGCATGAAACGCAAAATTTGCAAAAACTGACTAAAGAATTAACAATATCCTCCTTGAAAAGGTTCTTCTTTGTCAATACAAATTTTGCGCGCTATAAAACACTCACAAAGAGGATTAAAAGTGAAAAAAAACAGCGGGACCCTTTCTCGGATGAAACATGTGGCGGGCGGCGAGAGTTCTGCATTTTCATTATAATAAAATAAACAAGGCTGAAGGGGATTAGAATAATACAATATTCTTTTCAATCGCTCAAATTGAAAAGCGGACATATTGTTTCAAAATTATTTGGTATCGGGTACGTAGGCACCGAGCACATTTGAGCAGCTTGTAGCGTAGACCTCGAGCCGTTTTTTTTAATAAAATATTACTATTCAAAAACAATCCATAAGATTAATGAAAGACAAGCGTTTCAAGTTGAATATAACCAGCATGAATGTATTTAACGGTATGCAGTGGCGTGCAGAGTTTTTGATAATGGTGGGCAGTAGCAAAAACAGCGAATTAATTCCTAATAGAGATAGTTACCAACAGATGTCACTGATTGCTGTTGTATTTTTGTTCTGTAAAAGCCTCACAGCGCACACATATTTTGTGTAGTCTAATCCTAGTGAACATAGAATAATCTACTCTGACGTTGGTGACGTTTGAGTTAGTGCTTATGTAGTTAGTACTTTTGGCACGTTATAGTAGGACAGTTGGTGAGGCGCTCGCGGCGGTGCGATTACCTGAACTTACGTATCTAAAAAATATTTGGATTTATTGTTTGCAATAATTTTATATTAAATATTATACATTCTGTCACCGGAAAGGTAAAAGGGCTGAAACGCCATTTTGGGAAGTTTACACCAGAGCACGTCAAAGCTTTTTTTATTTATTTACAATGAAATTCATGAGTCTTCAGTACCTGGTTGGATTTTAAAAAAAAGTTTGCTCAGGTAATGCTCTCACTAAATTACCTGAAACGACTCAAAGCTAAAAAGTCTCAAACTTGTGTCGTTTGAGTCAAGTCTTCTCCCAATGGTAAATATATTTTAGATGGCTGAAGGGTCACAAAAGTCTTCAGAATCAAACAAGACTCAGAGCATTCGATGCAGAAGATAAAACTGATTAAAACTGCATATTTAATTCATTTTTTACCAAAGTGTCGCTTAAACCCTTTTGCCTTTCCAGCGACGATATTTTATGCAAGTGCCGCTAAGTAGGCAGTTCCTATGTTCCTTTATGGAGTGTACGCCTCTATCCACATGTAATGTTGATCTTGGATAAAAATCGTCCATGAATCAGTTTTGTCCTTCACGAAGAACCATTACGTAGCTCTCGTTAGCTGCATTTAATTTTCAAATCAGATGACGTCAAGGTTAATCCTCCAAAGCCGATGCTGATTTAATCCGATGCAAACTAGCATAGTGTTGTATGCAATATTTATTAACGAGAACAAAGCACGTTTGCAGTAACGTGGACATTAAAGATAATCCGTCGAAATTAAAATGCTGCCAGTCCATTTTGGACAGTCTATTTTGTCAACCTATTTCATTTGGGGATTATATTTGAATTATTTCATTTGAATCAGCGTGTTGATATAAAATAAACATAAAACGAAATGTCATTTTTTATTTCGTATTGTTAAATCATTATAACGAAAGGGCATGAAAACATGAGAGATTAAACATATGATAATTCTGCGGTACGTTGATTCTGCTTCAACCTCGCAATTCAACACGTCTATGCGACGAATGCAACAGCTGGAAAACACATACTCCGATGTCGCTGATATATTTAACACGTCAATATCAAACTATAAGTCTAATTTAGTACAGTTGTTGTCATCTGGCAGAGCTAAAGTAATAGTTGAACCTGTTATTTAATATTATTTTTTTCTTTTCTTTTGCAATATTTTTGAACCTGTTATTTATTAAATATTACTAGTTATTTTTATCTACAATATTTTATATCTGTTATTCAATACTCTTTTTTATTTTTATTTTACAATATTTTTTGCACTAATGAGGTTGTTTTTAAAAAATGTTTTTGAATAAAAGATTACGGGCTTAAATAAATAAATTATATAATACACGATAGAAGCTAGGAGGCATAATTCTTATTATCAATACCTCCAAAGTGGAGATTTCCTCTTGGAATCAACTGCATCTTTTGTGTGCTTTTTGCTTTTTTAAGCGAATGTCTACCTGTCAGTAGGCATTCGATTCTCAACAATTAGGCAAGGGTTATTAAACTTTTTTACTAATTGACACTTGCAAGGGGGCTAGCTCAAGCACATTGACAACTCAGCAAAACCGATACTACAAACTAGGCTGTTATTTTTTTTCGATAACCTTAGCTTGAATGATACTATGCGTCGATAATTCAATCGATATTGGGGAAAAATGGATCTCCGATGGCAATACTGATCCATTTTATGTGGTGAAAACTGTTTTAATTCATATTTTTAGACATTGGTGAATATTTTTTGACTAATAATCATGAGTCATTATGATATCATGAACTGTCTTAAATTTGTTTCTCCAAATTCAAATCTGTACATATTCTGCGGCGCGAAATTTTAGCCGCGATTTTTATCGATATCTAGACAAGCCTATCTCGTGACGTACGCGTTAACGTACGCGACTTAAATAAGCAGATTTAGTTGATGTGAATTGTCACATTTCGTTGGCAATCCGTAGTCGTTCTCGGGATTGTTGACAAATGACTTTTATCGATGTGCTTGTCCCGGATAAAATGAAGGAGAAAGAAAAAGTGCAGTTTTAATGCAGTTTATATCACCGATTCTTTCGACCTGTTTTAACTTTGTCTAAATTATTACAAGTAACAGTTTTTATGTCAGAAACTTGCTAACCCTAACCCCCTAACCCTTATGTGACTGAAGAAAATTACTCCTTTTTAAAAATGATATAAAGGTTTCTTTTACAGTATATCATTTGCTGAAGTTTGCTGGACCACTTTTATGACGTAATATATTTCTACTCAGTTCGATACTTGAAGAAGTGGATAGAAATTTCACCCAGTACCATCTTTTCTTGGGGTTTTTTTTATTATTAAATAAGTGATTGAAAATAGTATTAAGGATACAGGTGATGTACTTTGAACACAACAATACATAATATTTACAATTTAAAATAAGATAAAATGATTAATAAATACGGACAAGCTTATAAAAATCATATGAAACACATGAGGGTATCCGGATACTCTTTCAGTCTTCAGAAGTTGTAAATTATACTCATTCGTTTTCCGCTAACACACGAAATGTTAAATTGTTGATTTTCACTATTGAGGAGAAGTTAAGATGTTTCAGCCGGTTAGACTTACTGGAACATTAAAAAATCTATGTGGAAAACCAAAGAAGGTGTTCGGGGTACCCTTTCAGTCACATAAAGGTTAAGTACGTATATTTCACAAAATAGGATGGTTAACCAAAGAGTGCGTTATTTGGTGCAGTCTGTTGAAATGAGATGCATAAGAAGTGAGGCAGTAATAACACCATTATACGGGACACGATCTGTAAACTCGTGTCCGCGTCTTTGAGAATAGAGAGAGGGCAGGTCGTCCGCTCCGTGTTCCAGTTCAACCAATATGACTTTCTGAGGGTACAAGTGAATGTGCGCTTGAAAGGCGACTTTCGGAGTATTTGTTTGGAGTTTCGAATTAGAGTATTTGTTTTGTCAAAATCGAAGACTGGGCTTGTATAAGTGAAAAGCAGCGGCGAAGGCGGATGAAGACAATTTTAGGGGAAGGAAAATTTTGGCTTTAACTCCTCAGCGGTACCGCGCCGTCACCGGGATTTTCCGCGGGCCGCTGAGGGCGTGAATAATTTTGCATCACTGGACATGAAAAATTAGGTTCTAGCCTGCCTCTTCCTCCTCCGATTAAACTAACGCTCGCCTGCATTTTTATTGTTCACACGAAAAATATCAAAATTATACAGGGGCTGCAAGGGTGAACACGGTGGCCCTTGCAGCTTTATAGAGTCTTAATTAAATCTCACAGTTATACAAAGTTTATAAATACAGGTGAGTAGGCGTGCGTAATTTGTTTATTGATACCTTTCACCGTATTTAGAATCACATACAATGTGGTACAAATAACATGATTGATACATTTTTGGAGAATTTCCGGCGTTTCGGCCCAGCCAATCAGAGGCTCAGCTGAACTGCGCGGGGTCGGAGAGGGGACCCGCGACAGAATGAGCGGCGCAGGGCCCGTTAGTCGTAAGGTGAAATGAGGCCTGTTTGCGCAGGTCGGCTCATTTCTCCTTCACGCACCCAGAGGCTATGACGTCCGTACGGGCGAATAAGACAAGGAATATATGATTACAAAATAACAAAAATAATGATGAATATGATGATATTTTATAGAGTATCACGTCCGATACAACCATATTATAACCAAGTGCAAAAGTCTACTATATATTATACGAGCAGCGTTTGCCATTGAGCTCCTACAATTATTTAAAGAAAACTCCCAGTTGGGGTTGCTTGGGCGATGGATATACACACAAAATGCTAGCAAAACAACTACCAAACAAAATTCTATAGACGAAAATGCTAAAGAATACGTTAATTTGATCTTCCTTAAAAAATTGGGGAGTACAGTAGTATAAGCTTTTCAAAAACAACTGGCCTTTCAATGAATTGATTTTACCGAAGCTCCGTAATACGGAAAACGTTGTCGAAACTGTGCGTCCCATTCCCGAATAGAAAAAAGGAACAGAATTGTTGAAAACTATTTTTTTAAGCTAAACGTGTTTTCAGGAAAGCGTGGTTTCGTTATATACAGAGAAGCTGAATTTTACAGGCTATAATTAAAACTTTTAATGCCTAAAGCTTTTTGTACAGATACCAAGAAATACGTGGCTTAAGCCGGATTACAGTACTACGTTGTAAGGTAATGTAAACAGTTTGTCAGCAGCAGGTGGTTAAGGCTCTATTTTATTTGGAAGATTCTAATTAGCTCAGCAGGTTTCGTAGTTTACGTAATTTATTCATTCGCCTAACTGAGGCCTGAGGTTTTTTTAAATGCTGATTTTGTTTCCTTTCAGCCCCGAAATGAAATTAAAAAAAAAACTCCAAATACTTTAATTTAGTAATATATATATTTATATTAACATTTTTTATGTATTACAGACTGCGTCTATTTAAAAATCACATGAACAGTAACATAACAAAAGCAAATGCATTAAGAGTTATTGTTAACATGTCTCTTAAAATCTTTAAGGTTAATGTTCTGCCGTGTGGAATACATAGTAGATCGTGGTGTCGCCCCTGGCAGTAGTTGTTTGGCACAAACAACTTATAGCATTTCAGGAGGTATGGATTGTCTATCAAATGATATACTAGAACATGTAAGTTATTTTGTGAGATCTAGTTTGGAGAAATTATTTTTAGTTCCAGAGTGGTAGATGCTCTCAGTATCTTTCTCGTGAAAGGCTACTACTCAGATTCAAAACGCGGCTTGAAATGGCTTTAGCCGTGTTTGGTGACCAGATCTGAATAGCCAGGTACTTCCCAACTTTCCTATTCATCATCTCCTTCCCCTCTCCTCTACCTTCAGCCTCACAACAAATCATGTTTGACTAATTTGACCGGTTAGTAGCTGTGGGGGCAAACGTGTCAGATTTCCACCCGGACGTCGTGGGTTCAATTCCTCTAAGTTAAGTTAAGTCCTCTATCGTTGCACAAGCAACATCAACCGCTTATTATGATGGCAGTAGAAGTTTTTCATTCAAGTTATTCGTAACCAGGGAATGTTTTTTTTTTTAAAGGTAGAGGTACCTTTGGTATTTGCAATAATTACTGGACACTAATTGTAATTAAGTTAACTACAGCTACCTCTGGTTCTCCAATGTTTTATTTCAGCAGTTCAGCGGTTCGTGTTTACGTACCTAATAAAAGCACATCAGGTCATAACCTTTTATGAGCCGGGGTTATTTTATCGCCAGTCAAAAATAGCCCGGATTTCAATGACGAAAGACCGATTCCATGACCTTAACGGTGTGCGATAATATTATACCGCTGTTAGGAGCTCTATACAAAATAACGATACTGGGTCCGCCAGAGCAAACAAACATAATTTTTTAAATTGATTACATATATTAAGAATATGTAATCAATTTAAAAACATTCATACCTTTAAAAAAATGTACATGTCATTAGTTAGGAGTCAAATTGAATACAACTCAACAGTGTGGGCACCAATTATTGCTATTTATTCCCTTACAATAGAAAGAGTTCAAAATAAATTCTTAAGATTTATTAACTTCAGAATGGGCTTATTAAGGGAATCTATCAATTACGATTATCTTCTTTGTCATCTTAATTTATTGAGATTGTCTGAACGGAGAATAATTACCGACTTGATTTGCTTATGCAAAATTATAAATTCAATGATTGACAGCCCTGAACTATTAAACTTGATTTCATTTCATGTTCCTAGCAAGACGATTACAAGGCAGTACCTACCGTACTATTGTAACAATTCTGCTTCAATCTCACAATTCAACACGCCTATGCGACGAATGTTGCATCTGGGAAACATATATTCCGATGTCGCTGATATATTTAACACGTCAATATCAAACTATAAGTTTAATTTAGTACAGTTGTTGTTATCTGGTAGAGCTAAACTAATAGTTGGACCTATTACTTAATATTATTTATTTTCTTTCTTTTACAATATTTTTGAACATGTTATTAGTTATTTTTGAATCTGCTATTCAATACTCTTTTTTTATTTTTTCTATTTTACACAATTCTTGCACTAATGAGGTTACTGTTTTGAAAAAAATAAAATATATTAAAATGTATGTAAAAGCCTAAAACGGGCGTAAATAAATAACTGTGAACTTCTCACCTTTATATGTTTTTTAATAACTTATATTTTTAAATAATTTATTATCTATCCCCAAATGCGGGGAGGTTATTTATACATTCGCACATTCAAAAACTAAATGAAAATGTACAAAAAATAATAATGGGAAACCCCATGTCAAATTAATAGAATTAGTAGAAATGAAATCGAAGAGTAGAAGGTTAAAGCAGGAAACTCCCGAGGACTGAACGCTGTTGGCGCAAATAAGAAATTGACAAAGAAGCGAAACCTAACCTAACCTAACCCTGATGTATGGCAGTGAGGCATGGAACTGGCAGAAGAAGGATGAAAGTAGAGTGAATGCTGTAGAAATGATATCCCTGAGGCGTATGTGCGGTAATACCATGTATGACCGTGTTAAAAATATGGATATCCGGGAAAGAATGCAAGGCTGATGTAAGCGTGATGAATAGGATTATAAAAAGGACGCTTAGATGGTTTGGGCACGTAGAGCGGATGAACGAAGAAAGGAGTGTGAAAAGAATATATTACCCGAAAGTAAATGGAAGAAGAAGTCGGGGACGCCCGAGGTAGACATGGCACGACCAAGTGAATCACATACTTGAGTGGGGCCATCTCAAAAGTCAGAAAAATAGAAGATTATGTATGAAACAACGTATGACTATGAATGACGCAAGGAATGTGTGCCAAGACAGAGTTGTATAGTGGTCCATTCTCTCTGCCTACCCCTAAGGAGAAACGCAGTTAGGTTAGTTAACTAATTAGAGTTAGAGAACATTTAAGATGCTTAACTAACAACGCCTTCTTAGAATTCGCCAACCACATACTCGAATCGAACCATTCCTTGAATAATACTACGGGAATAAACCTCTTACTTAAAAATGCGTCGGGTGTCAGATTAAATAATTTGGAAATCCTGGAAATTAAGAAAGCAGTTAATAATAATTCAGACTTGATTAATAAACAAACGAGATTCATAAGTCCCATATTTGATTTGTTTAGGTAAAAATAAAAATAAAAACCCCACTTCCCTGTACCCGCTCCACCTCTTATTAGTTGTCTACCTCTATTATACTTATATCTCTATGTCTCCCTCTAATATATCTTGTATCTCTCTCTGCCATTCTTAGTGTCTTATATGTGTAATTGTGTCTCTCTCTACAATATCTTGTATCTCTATCTTTCATCACTGTCCTATGTATATAATGTCTGTATGTAATGTTATTTAGTTGATGTGAAAGCCCTGACAATTTATTTTTATTTTAGTTTTGTTTTTGTTCAATTTGTAGAACTACATTTTTATTTCTTATATAATTCTTGTCTAAATTATTATTATTATTGAGTTCTGCTATTATAAGTTTTTATTTTTGTTTTTTTAGTGACAGCTTTTTCGGCGCAGGCTTGGTTGACAATGGCCTTAAACGCAAATAAAGTGGTAAAAAAAAAAAAAATAGCAAAACTCGTTTTATTTAATAATAAATTTGAATTGAATTATATTAAAAAAAAAGCCCTGACAAAGTTTGAGAAAAGCGAAACCTGGTGGGCGGTTAATTCGAATAAAGTGGTGTTTCACAAAACTTATTGTTTTATTTAATATAAATAAAATTTATTTGCGCACGCCGGGTTTGAATCCGCGACCTCTTTGTTCTTAGTCGAGCGTCATATCACTCGACCGCGCAGGCCGTCAAACTGACAACGTACATTATTACGTTCTTGTAGCGAAAAAAGGCATTGTTCTCAACATGAACACCCGCGGCAAAAAGCCTTCGCGAGGAATCTTTTCTTGACAAAACCCAGAACAGTTTGCAAAATAGTTGAATGCTTTCTGATGTATCCTGTATAACGGGAGATATAACCTTCTACGATACGTAGGTAAGACAATAATGTCGAAATAGGGTCAGTTAACGTTAAAAATCTTCATACTTAACACACAGAATAGAGCAGAATGTTATAAAATATATTTGACAGGGATTGAAGCGATTTTACATCATTCCAGACCATCTTGTTCTGATTATCGGGTTTGTGTAGCACCTCCAATTAATTGAGATCTGATCTTATTTATAGTTTACGGTTACCTACCTATATCACAATTTGACTTTGTATTTACATCTTCCACTACTTAAATAAATATTTAATAATTATTTAACGTAACGTATACATGATATATTTTGAATAATAACATGTTTATTTTGTTTTTTACGTTTCGGCTGTCGGTATATGCTATGAAGGACTTAAAAAAAACGTTTTTTTCTCAATAAATTTTGACATCCCTTTTCGAAATCTTGATGAAAACATCTACATGCATAAACAAAATTTTCATCGCTCGTCAACAAATAAGCTTTGATCAACACCAATAACATACAAATAAAAATAAAAAACCGGTACAATAACAAACAGCTAAAAACGTAATTCATACTATGCTTTTTTTTCTAAAACGTGTTGGTAAATTGGAACAAAAATTCAAAAACAAACATTTTCACATTGACACCTCAGAGCAAGAATACATATGGAGAGAGAGCTAAATATTTTTACCTAACCTGTACAAATTTACGATAAATCACTTTCTCTTGGTTTTTACGTCGTAAACCGCGAGAGAGAATAAGATAAGATCACATAATATCGCACCACTTTTCGGTATTTAAAGCATGTGTTCCGTCTCTTCAGCGACTCCGTGTCGTTTTCGGTGACAACATGCCCACTGTTTTTTGCGTTTATCCAATTTGCGTCGATAACAGGACATAACTCAACGGATGATGCTATGAATGTATGTAAAAAAGGTGTGTCCATGAAAACCCCAGCCACGTCTGAATCAGGAAAAAATCAACAATCCTGACTACACAAGCTATTCCTCCAGGTATATTGTTGCTCTGAGATTGACACTCAAGTGTATTTCGATTCAGTTTCTCTTATTAAAATGCTTACGAAACATAGCAATGTAAACACTATGTAAGGACGCATTTATGACAGCCATTTTCTCGCACGCTTACTTCATATCTACACCAATGCCCACCATCTACTGTACGACTGTAGTTAAATGCATTTATTTATAGGTTATATTCGCTGCAAATGTCGCCAAGTAAATAAAACAGCAACGTAAAAATGCTATCTTCAGCTTTTATTATAACTTCTACGAGAATAAAAAGGTCGTTCGACACACACTGTGCTTTAAAAGTCATAGAACAGTACTAACGTACCACGCGTTACGTAGAAAGATAAAATAAGGTAGTATAACCGCTATATTAATATAGTTCGAAGGCTATAACACACAACAAAAGCTTTAAGGCGTCTATAAGGTCCCAGTGATCTCTATGCGAAGGCCAAATGCCCACAACCTAAGTCCTAGGCTGGTTCCTTCTTAAGTTTCAATTAACATCTCTGCCAAAGGGATCAGTGGGTGGATGTTCTAGGATTAATCGAACTGTAAAGGATTTTTACTTTACCGCAGACAACATTTTGGCTTAACAATTATTTTAGTGCATAATGGGCGAGGGATGATTCTGAGGTTAATTACACAGTCACATAAAAAGTTTTTGTTTTTTATTATTTTGACGACAGTCTTGATAAACTGTAGAATAGCAGTGACCTTTAACTATTAACATGATACGCAATAATGTTATACCTATCTTATTTTATTAAGCCTCAGCATTCAAAATGAAGATAAACGTCTTTTTGTAACCCTCTAATACAAGCAATATTACAAACGATTTTTCTGAAAAAAAATAATAGGTAGTTAGAAAATGTCTAAGGTACGTGAAAAACAGATTTAAAATGGATTCTTTTCAAATTTTTTGAAAAACATAACAAAATTTCACTAAAAGGTGCATTTTTAAAACCAGCGAAGATGTTTTTGAACGACTTAAAATTCCAGTATACTCGTACATTTCATTAAGAATTTCAAAGGTCACAGTAAAAAAAAATGTATTAAATGGAAACCTTAGACAACTATTTTTCTAATCACCCATATAAAATTAACAGATACATAATTCATATTGTTGTTTGTATTAGAACGCCAAAAGTGTGTATTTTTAGGTGCTGACCCTTAAGTTGCGGTCCTGAGCAAATTGTGGCCTGAAACAGGGAGAATATATTGCTCTTTTTTAAATCCAAAAAAAATCGCTAAACTCTGCATAGTGCTTTCTTCCAGATTTTTGTGTTTCTGCGTTGCCTCTTTCCACACTGACAATAATACTGCAGTAAATACATACAGCTTATTGCAGTCATTGAGACCTACTTTGTTAACAATAGAAATAAACCTACAGCTAGGAAGGCTAGCAATGGAAAGAATAGTGAAATCAATAGAGCGCGTTTACATTTTCTTCACTCTCCCCTGGGGTTCCACCCCGTATCAACACCCCCCGTGTCAGCAATGGGTAATCGCTGTAGTCAGTAAGGGAACCTCGGGCACTTAGGCGCAGTCGGTGGCATTCTTAGGGGTTGCGCTATCACGGGTGCCGTTCCGGGAAAGTGGGCAATATCTAGTACTCTCACGTAGAAAAAGAAACGTGCCAAATGGAGAAATACGATTTGTTGTAAAGGAATATAATACACGGTGTGTTAAGGAGGCTAGAGTTCACTAATAAGATAGCAATAATACATTTTAACAGTTGTAGATACTGCATTTAATGGGTGTAACAAATAATACGCAAATAAATAAATGTTTCTATTTATTTCACCCACGATGTCTTCGATTGAGGAATGGAAAGATAGAAACAGGGTCTTGAAGAGAGCCATGTTCTGGGGGGGGGGATACAATGTAAGACAGATTGTTACATAGACGAGCTATTGAGCTTGAGATCAAGTTCTGAATTCGACCAGTTCTCGTGGGACAAATGCTTTCAGTAAACGACTGAAGGGGATGCGTTTGATGTGTTTCCAAAGTGAAAGTTTCTTGCGGCAATTTATCTCAACCAACCCGGATTAAAGACAATAAACAAAATATAACATGGCATTTTTTCCACACGTTTTTAAACCAAATATAAATGTTTTTGAGGGAAAGGGTTGGGGAAGGTAAAGGAAAAAAACAAATTTGAATAAAAACGGAGCGTTGTTATGTTTTTGCTGGAAATAGTAAGCAACAACTGGTGTTATATTATTAATTAAGGATTGCGTTTGAGAGTTGTCACATGTAGGCAGAGGCGTGCACTCTATCTAGGTGCATAAGCACTGCCAACCCTGCAGTACTCACATAAAAATAAGAATTGTGTTGGATTAAATAATATGAAATTATTGCAAAAACTCAGCTAATAGCACCCTCGCGAGCGCCCCACTGACCGTCCTACTATAACGTGTCAAAAGTTTTAGTTTTTAGTTTTATTTATTTTAAAACCATTTATAACATGTGTCCAAAAGCGACCAACGTCAGATTATATTGTTCTATGTTCACTAGACTACACAAAATATGTATGCTGTGAGCTGTCGCGCGTTTAAGTGGCATGTTAAAATCTTTATTAGTGTCTAGGCAGTGCTTTTACAGATCAAATTCAATAGCAATCAGTGACATTTATGTAGTAAATCAAACAGCATCAAATAAATTCGTTGTTTCTTTGACAATATGTTGCATAAAAAATCCTAAATAATAATCGAGATAAATTTCAGACTCTTTTTACTCTAAACAACAAAATTTCTGGCTAAGAGATGTCGTATGGTGTGCAGGAAATTTAAAGCTACGATCGACCTTCCTGATGCCAATTACCCCTGAAGTTAACTCTAAGTAACGGTAGAACGTAGTCGTAGACGTAGACTTAAGCTAAGTGGCTGGGACCCGCTGTGGTCTCGCGGCCAGGCTGAGGTTTAGAAGGTAATTACTAGAGACCTCTAAGTGGGCAGCCGACAAACTAGGCAGGCGACCATTAGACGGGGAAATTTGTGTCAGTCCCGACTTGAGAACCACTGGTGCATCCTGAAAGAACACCTAAAGGTTCGAGGCGGTGTCTCTCGCAATTCAACAGGCCTGCATTTAATTGGAGAATGAGAGAGTACAGCCTTGTGGCAATTAATTTCTTCTTAAAAGAATCTTTGCAAAGATATGAATATTACGTTTTAATTATAATATGTATTCTTTTCCATTTAGACTTCAACGTTAAAAATATGTGTGAAATAATTGTGTTTAAGGTTTTCGAATAATTTATTAAATAGTTTTATCACTTCCTAGTAAATGGATGGTGAGTTTATTACGTGCTTTAAGTGTAGCCTGTTGGGTATATATTAATAGTTTTTATTTACTTCGTACGAGAAACCCAAAGGTCTTTTTTGGCCGTATGACATATTTGATATGATTTTACGATGTTTTATTTTGAAAGGAAATTTTTAAAAAATCGATGGTGTTAAGTTATCCCAATAAGTTAAAATAAAAAAAATTAATGATGACATTTATAAATTGAAAAACATTGAAATGACCAAATATTAAATACACGAAGGGTTAAACGTGTGTTAAGTTCATCATAAAAATATTTCTGTCGTTTATCTATTCATAAAGAAAAAAATCATTTTTGCGTAAAACATTTACTAAGACAAGCATAAATATTTTTTTGCAATTAATATTAAAGGAAATATTTTAAAGATATGCAGGGCGCTTATACCCAACAAATGATGGAGTAAGAATAAAATAAAAGAAGCTTGATAATTTAAAAACATTTTTTTTAATAGTAACACAAACTAGGGACCCACTTACGACGGCACCGTGGTTCAGTGGTAAGGCGCTCGACTACAAATCTGCAGGTCACGGGTGCCCAAATAAATTTTATTTAATTAACATGTTTCATAACACATTTTATTTGTATAAAATAATATATAGTACTAGTTAACAGTTTAGTCTTTACACACACGTCAAAAGGGTCATAATGAGTAAAACGTGAAGAAGCGTAATCGGAATAAAATTTCAGACTTTTTTACGTATGAGCGAAAATTAGCATTTATGATTTTTCGAATCATACACACGGCTTAGCGTATTAATACTAGAAAGTACACGTCATGCTTTGTAATGCCACTTAATGAAATAATATTATTTTTTTAATTCTATTTATTGAAGTGCTTTTGAATAAACCATATTTTTAGTTTTTCTGTCTTTTGCGTATATGAATAAATCAGAAGCTCTTCCGATGCGTGAGCAGGCCACATACAATTGTCTACGTGAGAAGCACGGATTTTTCAAATTCAGTCCACACACTTAGCGATTGTCCCTATACTTTTTTGATGGTCATTGCAAATACGAGTCGCACTGGAAACTGCAGACGTTTGAATTCGAATGATTTAAAAACATATATTTGATTTCATTCAAACTACTCTCTAAACCTCCACGTCACTGGTAAAAACAAATTGCGCTATTTTCAGCGAAATGGGTCGAGTAATTTTCGAGATAATCGAAAATAGACAGACATAACGACAAACATTCAGTTTTATACATAGAGAAGATTTGCGGTACGTTCCAGAGTGGTAGACACCACTATCGGAATCTAAACGTCACTTGAAATGGCTTTAGTTGTGTTTGGTGACTAGATCTGAATAGTTAAGTACTTTATAACCTTCCTATTATCCATATCCTTTCCCCATCCCACCACCTTCAGCTTCAAAACGTACCCTTGATTACACTATTAAAAACAACAATAAAGAAATACAAATTTACTATTAAATAAACATTTAAAAAAAATCAGGTTGTAAATATTTCACACAACTCTGTACTTAAATTAATATGCCTGGCTGATATGGTACGAATCCAGAAAGATAGGGATAAAGATGGCGCTTGAAAATTCCGGCATGAAATAAGATAAAACCTTGGATGTTTATTGCTCTATGGAAGAGTGTTGTGATATTTCGCAACTCTTAATGTAGGGATTCCAGAATTTGTAGACGGAGATACAAAATTTCATAGAGGATTTTCGAGTTGGGGAGAAAATGCTGGCTACTGACATAATTATTCGTCTAAGAAGTTGTGATCATTATAATTATTCATGCTTCTGACTTTTACTGAGGTTGGCTGGAGGGAAATAAACTACCTTTCTACTTTTGCAATGGGGCATAAATCAACTGTTGTTGTTTTGCTTCACTGACAACTGATAAATGGCTTAGAGCTAGAGTTTTAAAAATAAACCTTTTTTTATTGAGTTATTTTAAAAAATGTATGAACTTTGTGCAATGTATAATTTAACTAGAGACGGTCGATATAAGAATTGGGTGTACCTGCGGTTCCAGTTACCAGTGACCGGCGAGGAGCCGGTTATTTATCCAATCCTTTTTGGAACCGGTTCCTGGTGCCAGAAAAGTTCCACAAAGGAGATTTTTATATTGAAATCGAAAATTACTAGCAAATCGACAAAAAAATTCTTTCCGAAAAAAAGCACTAGTCGGTAGAGATTTGAAATCAAAAAGGACTATAGCAAGTCCACAAAATTTCCTCCCCAAAAAAAAGTACTAGCAAATCAAGAAAAAAACGGTTCTTCGGACAAATGATGTCATTTTTTATTTTCAAAAAAAGTAACCGATTCCTCACAGAAATAATATCGACGGTTCCAGAGACCGGCTTGGAACCGGTTCTATTTTATCCGGGACAGGAATATCGACCATCTCTAAATTTAACCAAATTTTTTCAAAAAGCTTCAGCGCATGAAACTATAAAACTAGTTTTTTTTTTTTTAAATGCTTACGGAAAATCCACTGCCGTAGTATTTTAGATTATTTAACTTCACCTTAATGCACTTACACTAATGTACGATTTTGAAAAAAAAATTGGATACCCCAAAAGAGTTCCAACTGCTCCCAGCCGTCAAGAGCCAGTGAGAGTATGGCATCCACGTTTGGGGTATGGTGTGAGGCTGAAGGTAGTGCGGAAGTGAAGGAGATGGGGAAGAGGAAGGTTGGGAAGTACCTGGCTATTCAGGTCTGGTCACCAAACACGACAAAAGCCAATTCAAGCAATGTTTTGATTCTGAATGGAGATCTTTCGCCAGGGCGATACTTAGAGTATCTACCACTCTGGAACGTGTCACAAATATTCTATATGTTGTTTTATATTAATGAAATATGTTATAACAGATATTAATTAAATAATTTTTATATGCGCGCACCGGGATTGAACTCGGGACCTCTGGATTCGTAGTCAAGCGTCTTACCATTCGGCCACGGAGGTCATCAGATAAAATATTAACATAATAGCGTCTCGGTGCGACAAATTGAAACTTTTAATAAAATCATCGATGTATTTGGTCAATGGTTAAAATATTTGCCAAATTATACTGACGTTCCAAAATATGAAACAGTTGATTCTCTTTACAAAATTCATATTTACTTATCTCCCTGTATACGAATATGTGCTTAGTGAACTGTTCGTTCACGTGTGAAACGCCATTAGAGTTGGCATTCATTGGAATACGTGTTTTTTATTTGTTATATCCCTGTTGTCACAATTTGTTGGATCATATCTAGAAATACTAACCCCGTCTTAGGAAGAAGTGTAAGCAAGCTGATAGCTAACAAGCGGTAATGAGCTCGAGGTAATGTTTACCCTTTACAAAAGGTTATGGGGCATCTTTTCAAACCAATTTGTTATTTTTAACTGAAAAAAACCCTTTTAAAACCAAAATGATAAAAAGGTAGGCTAGGATTTTAC